>JAHZNP010000002.1:61692-123280 GCA_020615345.1 Triops cancriformis | reverse complement strand
GCTGGATTGAACCTTTACTTTCAATGGGTGGGAGGGCGGAGTACTAAGGGTTGGTCTACTATTCTCTGATTTCCCACCCCCAACTCCAGGAAAATTACTGAAAAATTTTGGACAATTCTTAACCGAAATGGAACTTTTCAATAATGTCCTCGCCAGAGCATACCGCGTTGCTCTTACGAACGATTACATGGAAATTGTGTGCGGATGATTTTAGAATTTCTATTTAGTTTTTCGGAAAATCTTTTTGACAGTAAAATTTTGCTTAGTTATTCCTAGAATACAACGGAGAGTTTTCTTTGAAAAAAGGCAGCATACATTTATATTTGTGCAAAGATTTTTTATTTTTCTTCGAAGTCCTGAATTTCGAGTAACCCCCTTTTTTCATTGAATTTCCATCATTTTGCAATTTTCCCGTTTTTCCCATTGAGCCAACGTCAAAGAGATAGGCTTATATACAGTGACCTTATACTTCTTAACACCCCCTTTAAAGATAATGAACACTTGAATTTGTTCGCAATGGGCGTTAGCCTTGTTAGCCGCTTACTGAGAACGCGGCGTAAACACCGCCTCGAAATGAGAAACGCTGCCTATGGTGAGCAATCCTTTCCGTTCAAAAGCGCTGTTCTCGGCGAATTTTCGCATTAAGGGGTTATACCACGTAAGATTCGTGGTATAACGCATTCATTGTTGGTAATTTGGTTGCCGGGTAAGGATGAAGAGTCACGGTGTAAAGTTTTCATTGTTGGTACGTTTAGAGTTTGGCTTCAGCAAAAAACTGGCATGGTGGGTAACATTCATTGTTGGCGATTCCTCGCGGCTGATGCAGGGAGTCACGAAACTTTGGGACTTCCCGTGATGTAATACACGGAGCCAATGGGTGACTCCTCAAATTGTCTCGCAAGGTTGTTAATTTGGACAAGGAACTTGTGAAGTACTTTGATTTATGAGAGACAATTTCGCTCGTAAGTAGCACTAGACAACTATCGTGTGATATACCACTAGATTTTGGTTAAAGGTTTTGCCGTGAGATTTTCTGAAGTTGAGAACTGAAAAGAGAAAAAAGGTAAATATTCTCTTACATCTGGGTTTCCCTACGAGTGGGTACAATTGACTCATCTATCGAGAATGGATCTAATCATGTAATCGTACTCAACACCTGGTTTCTTATGTCAGGGTATTGTATGAACCTGTTGGAATAGGGCTAATTCAGTGTCGTGTTCCTGTAAGTTATTTTCTCTTACAAGCGGGTCTTTCAATCTCTTCAATACGTTCGGTGTACGGTAAACCAAGCACAGTGCTGGGAGTACATTTTAACCCTTTGTCTTTGACACAATGAAATTGTTTTATTTGGAAAGCAAAGATTCTGTCATGTGCAAGTTTGTGTACTGAATTTTATTTAGTTTCTGAATGAATTATCGTCCAATTAAACCCCCATTGTTATATTTAGCGATCGATTTCCGTACCAGCACTATGTACTTCTGAAGCCCGTACAACTTAGAAATTGAACAATAAAAAAACGTTCTCTTAGAAAATTCGCTTAGTATCGAGGAAAAAGTTTAGTTTAACGAGGTGAAAAACTATCAACTGCTTGAAGCTTATACAAGAGTTTTGGATTTCAGTGGGGATAACTTTAACAATTTCGTAAAATTGCCAGTGAAATCCAAGAATTCACAAATAGGTGTTTTAATCAGAAGGTGGGTTATTATTTACTATGTACATTTTACTTATCTATTTTGCTTCATATTTTACTATTTCCAAATTACCAGCAATATTTCGAGTTACGAAGTTATTTCCAATTTTCCATTTTCCCTGATAATTTTTCCCAACGCAAACTTTCTAGTACCGTAATTGAAACAATTTAAGATAACTGAAGATGTGTTGGCACTTGTAATACAGAAAATGAATAAATAACATAAACATAAATTCATAATTACTTTATTGGAGACAGGGCTATTAGGTATTATACTTTTAGAACTAAGTTAAATTTGTTCAAATATACAAAGACGGGAATGTTGAGATTCAAGAATTCTTTACAAGTAATTACGAACTGGTCATGTCACGTTAGCGGCGTTGTAGAAAACAGTAAGGGGGAGCGATCCTTCCTCTTTGAAAAGGGGTGAGAAGCTTATGACTCTTTCATTTCCTTCACTTTATTTTTCTTTCATGATTTGCTCTTCTTTCTTCGCCCTTTTTTTGTGACGTTTGAAGCTCCCTTAGAGATTTTCTTTCTCCCTGCGCTGTCTTGTCAAGTCTTGTCTGTCTGCTCGGGGGAGAGAAGCTTTTTGAAGCGTAAAGATTCCGAGGAAGACTGTATAGTGAGTGAGAGCTTGAAGTTGGCGGAGTTTTGCCCCTGGATTCCGGAGTTAAAGGCCTCTTTTTTTCCTTGGGATCACACCCCAAAGAAAGACAGTCACGCAAAAAGAAAAAAGAAAAAAACATACAGAGAAAGACGAAGACAAATGTGGTGTGAGGGCTGTTCTGCGCTTTCGATATATGCTTTTTGGAAGATCTTCACGAATTTGCTTCCCTCCCTTGAAATGCTTTTCTTGGGAAACCCTGGGCCCTGCCTTTTAAGACTAGATCAACTTGCAACTGCCAACTCAGTGTGCAAAGAAAAGATTCTCAACTTCTTTTATTTCTTCACTCTTTTTTCCCAAAAAGCCCCCAATTTTGTTACTCTAATTATTTAATTGCATTCTCGCGTTCTCCCATTGAACACACGCTGTAGAGGGACTGTATGGAAACTTTGTGTGTGTGTTGTGTTAGGTTGGTGCCCAAGTATTAGAAAAAGTTGGTTCTTTTTCCCTGCGCCGCAAGTAGTTGACCTTTATAGCGCGGGTTATCATTCATCTCATCTTCATCTTCTGGCGTATATCATCTGTCCCAAGGAGCTCCCAACAAGACATGGAAATATCGGCTCAGTTCTCCCTGTTTTGCTTTTTGACCTCCGTTCTTACCTTTTCGGTTTCATTTTTTTATTTGAGTTTAGATCCCCTAAGCCAAAAGCCGACTCGACGCCCTCGATTACGAAGCGAATGTGACCGGCTTTGCTGAGCTCTTTAAGAAACCATCAAAGGATCTCTTTAAAAAGGGGGATTGGGTTTCTGACGCTTTAACCGGGGGGAGCGAGAAAAAGAGTCCATAGAAACGGAATTGTGCGCCTTATTGCTTTACGGCCATGGAAAACCTGAAAAGCTATTAATGAGTGCTAAAAGCCAAGGCGTGCTAAAGACAAAAGCTTACACGCCAACAAAGGCCCCGGAAAAAAAGCACGAGGGAGTAATAGTACTAATGTTTTGGAATCGATGGAGTTCTTTTTGTCCATAATTTCAGCTTAACCTTTTAACGCTGTGCCGTGCCGCAATAACATTTACAATACTGGCCCGATGTTGGGCAACCCGGTTACATCGACGTGACTCACCCCCGCCCCGGAGAAGAAACCAGGCCATGATTAATGACCGAAAAGCCTCGGGCTCTTCTCGCGAGATACGACAATGAGCTCCGATTCTCTTGTGTAACTGCTATTCAAAGTACGACGAAAGTTCAAGACTTTTTTAGACTTGGACCGTTGTAGAGAAAAAAAAGCTTGATAAGCGTAAAACACGATTAAAATCCAGTTCTTGTTGCTGAAATGACAAGCGTTTCAAAGTTGGGTACGGATTTACCCAGGTTGATAGCTAACGCCATCTAGCGAGCAGAAAGTGAAGTAGGACCCCGGAGCACCAAGGTGTGGGAATTTCCGTGGATTATTTCGTCCAGGTTTCCTAGGTAGGGGTATGTAGGGGAGGGGTAGAGGGAGGGGAGTGAAGAGGTGTGAGTAATGGCTAATTAAGGCAAGCATGCATAGGGGTAATAGCTCTTTTATGACAGGTGTCACAAGCAACATGTCATTTCTTTAGGGGGGCCATATGTGTACGTAAGTCTCCCTGCCGTGCTATGAAAACCCCATTTCTGACGTAGACAGTCATTCGTCCGTGTGGAAGGAAGATTCTTTCTTTCGAACGCCATTCCTGGGGATATTGACAACAAAAGGAAGAGACACAGCAGAGAAAAAGAAACGGGAGTAGCAGCTGTGCAAAGGGGCGAAAAAAACATTTGAGGACATGAAAAGCGGAGTGAGATTCCCGTAATTGTATGTAAGCTTCCAATAAGATAAAGAAGTGACACTCTCATCCTAGCTTTGGTCACAGTACGGGTGGCATAGCGCGAAAAGGGATTGTCGTACCTCCGACACACGTAGAACTCGGGGGTTTCGTGCTCGTCTAAAGACCGTTTTCCACGTCGAATGTACTTGGCGTCCCCATGTAACGGTGATTTACGAGCTAACGTTCTTAAAAGACTTGTCCGTTTTTGCTTGATATATATACTTACACTTACACAGTCCTTATACTTCACTACACGGCTTATGTTATACCAACTAAACATCAAACCTTTAATGTTTAGTTTTATTCCCGTTTCACTTTTTTCTCATGAAGTACTACGGTATGAAAGTCTGTCCCATTGTCTGTCCCGTGTAAAAATGCACAGAGCACTGTAATGAAAATAATATGTATATATAAAGAGTACCTAGAAAGAAGAAAAGCTTAAAAGAAATAGTTAAGATAATAACACAACCAAACGTCCTATTCGAAACCACGGCATTGAGCAACAATGAATTCTCCCTTGGTGAAAGGTTTGATGAGGAATACGGAAGGTGCGCTAGAGGATGACATCATTTGGCCAACAATGAAATGTCCCATTTACAATAACGTACCACTTGCGAAAAGATAGCTTACGGACCCAGTTCCCGCAAGTGCCGTGTAGTTAGCATAGGGTCGTTTTGCTGGGGTCGTTTTTTCTGACGAGTATTGTTCCTACAGGAGATTGTCAGGTGAGTTACAAACTGTTAGAAAGGGGAGAGAATTAGACAACAAGAAACTTTCCACGCGGTGATGAAGCACTTGTCTAACGAACCCGGGCACCAGATACATGGGCTTCCATAGTTTCGAAAATGTGTTAACTATTGTTTGGGTGGCGTCAAGTATGCAAAACGGGCTTTCCTCCTCCTGAGGTGTAAAGGTAGAAAAGATAAGAGGGAAACCGAAACCCCCAAAGAAAAAAAAAGCATTTAGAGGGGAAGAACAATCCATAATCTACTTTAGGTATGGCCATTACTAGTATGAGTGTCACAGGAAGCGAAGCGCAAGCGCTTTGGGGGGTGTTAGGGGGGGTTGGGTGGGAGGGGTAAAGAGGTTGCTTTGTTGGGGTCGTAAATTTCCTGGCGACTTGGCCCGGCGTGCGAGGCTCGTGGTGCTATCCCTTATGTGTATATACACTCCAACTACTTGACTGTCGAGATCATTCGGAAAAAGAATGCAAAAAAGTATACAAAAGATAAGAAATTAAAGTAAAAAGAATAAAAGCCAGTGGATGTACTGTGGTGTTGCTTCCCCAGCCAAAAGCCAAGAAAAAAAGGCCCATGGATATACTATGGCGCTGCTTACCCACCATGTATGGTGTGTTTTCCTTGATAAATGCCCGTGCACTGAAAATTTGCGAGGTAATTAATGAGGATGTTTGAAAGACAGTCACGTTATTAAATGAAGCTTGGTGGGGCTGATTAGGAAGCGTATTATTGTCCAGTTGGAGGTTAAGAGAGCGCGGCCAAGGGGTCAGTGCTGGGGCGAGAAAAGTAGGGGGCGTGTTTTACGTGTGAATGGGGACTACGAAACGTGACAGGCGAAAACGGCGCAAGGCGAGTCCCGGGAGTTGGTGGCGGCTGATTTGCAGTTGGTTTCGTGACGAAAGATAGCACTAGAGGACCCCCCTTGAATCCATCATGGACACGGGGGAAGAAGGGGGCGTGCCTCTTGGGTTTGAGAGGCGAAGGTTCGCGCGAGTCTCGAAAAACTCCACACACACACACTCTCGCACATAACAAGTCCGGACAGCAGTGAGCGAGTCCCGCAGGATATAGCCACCGGACCTTCCGCTATTGTGCACAAGTTGACGGCGAAACGTAAAAGCAACTCCACCACACACACACATTCACACAGTCGAGGCAAAGGCTGCAAGGCACATGATTGAAACAAGTCGTAAATAACGGGCACGCTGCACCAGTCCTCGCCACTCGCCAGTCCGAGTCCAAACCTGTCCCTTGTCTTTGGCCTGTCCTCCACGAAAACTTCCGAAATAGCCACATTCCCGTCACGGGACACCTTGGCATTCAAGTGCAAAAAGTTTCGTTGTGGGTTTTCATCGCGATCATCTTTCGCAACCAGCTTTTGGGCTTCTCAAAGCTGGCTCTAGTCGTGCGACAAAGAATCGGCAATTCAGTGTGATTGTTGGGAGGAAATTTGCGTGTGTCTTCCATCGCGAACCATGTGGCCTAAGTCGACAGGCTGAAAGTTTCCGGGCAGGAAGAAAAGAAATTTTGTAGCGTTCTACCAAACGAGACCTCTTGGAGTGCTATGAGCCATTCCCATTGGGCTTCGAGTGCTGCTTTTTAAATAAGACATTTTCTTGTTCTCGTATTTAATTCCTTGTATTGCCTCTGTACGTCCCCTCGCAACTGCCTTGATCTTTGACTTGCCCCAAGTCGTCAAGCAGTGACATTTTAGACAT
Source organism: Triops cancriformis (assembly GCA_020615345.1). NCBI lineage: Eukaryota > Metazoa > Arthropoda > Branchiopoda > Notostraca > Triopsidae > Triops > Triops cancriformis. The sequence goes on along the minus strand of JAHZNP010000002.1, from coordinate 116,677 downwards.
TTCTGTGTTGGGGGTGAAGCTCCTTCCTTTTGGGGAGGGTGAAGTCGACGAAGTTTATTTTTTGTTACAAAAAAGGGGAAAAATTGTCTTCCCGGAAAAATCATGAGTTCGTACCAGTTCGTGAATCCCTTAGCGTCGTGTTATGTGGCGGGACGCGGGAACGGCGCGAGCGGCGTCGCCACTTCCACCGACTTGGCGCTTTCTTCGTCGGATTATTACGGCTCGGCCGCAGGATCGGGCGCGATGGCGGCCTACCAGGCCTGTTACGCGGCCAGTCCCGCCGTGATGGTGAATCAACAACATTACGACTTTAGTCATTCCGCAGCGGCGGCAGCCGCCGCCAATTTAGGTGACTTTACCTCCCTGAACGTGAACAGCAGCGGTGGTGGGGGTAATGGTGGTGGTAACCACCATTTGCAGCTCGCCGCCGCGGCCGTGAATACCAACGGCATGATCCCGTCCGTGCGATCCTTATCGGGTCAAAGATTAGACTTGACCAGCCCGCTGAGTAACCCCGCGACCCCCAGCAGTTGCAAGTACGCCAACCTGCACAACAATACCAGTGCCAGTAGCGCCAAGGACGCTTGTTTGGGATCACCGCAAGACCTCAGTTTAAACGCTAACCTGAGCCAGCCGCAACAACCAGCGGTGACCGGGCATTCGGGCCCGCAACAGCCGGCAGTCGCTGCACAAAACGCGGCCACGGCCGCGTTACCTAACGCGAAGACGCAACACAGCACCAACCCCGCCCGGTCGAGTACTAGCGACACTCACAAGTCGGGTACCAGTACCAAATCTGCGGCGAGTACCGGCAGCAAAGCCAACAATTGCAACCGCCAGAGTAATAGCAACAATAGTCGCAGTAACCAGTCGCAACATGCGCGAAACACCGCCTCGCCAGCCACTTCCACCACGTCCAACTCGTCCAACGAAGAGGGCAACAATGGAAGTGGCGACAATGGTGGAAAGAACACGCCGCTCATTTACCCCTGGATGAAACGGGTGCATTTGGGTCAAAGTAAGCGTTAACCTTTCCTGAATCTTTCCATTGTTGAGCTTTTCAGCACTTTTGTGTATTATGTGTATTTTATTTTATTTTTATATTATTTGTTACTTGTTTTTATCTTTGTTTCCGTTATTATTGAGGTACGTGTGTTCGAGATTATTATATCCATATGACTGTTACGGAGAACTAGTAGAAAAGCTGAGTTAGAGCTGTTAGTGTCTGTAAAGTAGCCAGATAAGTGATCTAGATCTATTAGATTCATGAACTAGTGAAATTCGTAAATTACACGGATTTTTACGAAATGTTTCGAGGTAAGCGGGTATCTTACGACGTTTAATATTAACTTGTAAAATATCGTAGTATTTCATGTTATTAATTATGATTTTGAAGTAGTAGAATGTAAACTAGGAAAGTAAGTGATCTAGGTCAGTTGAAGCAATGAACTGTTTGAATAAGAAATCTACATCCACGGGATTTATCAATCTGTAGAATTAGTAAATAAGAAAGTATACAAACCTTTATTTTGCATTTCTTATATTGTATGTTGTATTAGTTAAGTTATGGCTTATGATGTGCAATGAGTAGAACGCGAATCAATAATAATACTTCTGATAGATCCAGGAATTGTAAAGAAAGAGTGCGAAAAAGTCAGGAAAAACGCTTGTAAAAGCGAAGAGGAGGTAGTTGTTTGGTGGTAGTGGGTTGTAAAGCGTTTTTCACACGCTGATTTGCGTGTTGGCTTTAGTGTAGTCGAGGGTTAAAGCATAGCTTTACCTGATTAGTATCAGGTAATTTGAGTCGTGGGTGGGTGGTCGAAAAAGGCAAAAGTTTTAGTGCAAGTCAACAGTTTTGTTTAAGGATTTATGGCATGCAAAAGTTGGACTGGGTCCCACAGCGAAAGATAGTTTTTGGTGGCCTTTTTCGTTTATGGGCAACTAACAATGAATATTGAGGTATTTATCAAAGCTGGCCACAAGCTTTTTCATTGTTAACCCAAGTTGGCGTGTTCGTTAAGAGAGTGGTGGCGGAGCACTATGCCCGAGCATTGTAAGTTGTAATGAAGGGGAGGATTGTTGGAACAGTAAAAAAGAATTGTTATACGGTACTGCTATTGGTACTTAAGCACTGCGTGGACATGTGGCCAAGACGAAAAAGGGGGAAACCCGTTTACGAGGTGTCATAAATGCACGAGGGAGAAAAGAAGTAACAATAGGGTATCAGGGAGTACTTCGGATAATGAGAATGAGAAAACGATCTTTATGCATTTTACTTTGTTTTGTATTTCATATAGATATATTTATTTCCATCTTGGGGAATTTGTCAAGTATCTCCTTATTTCTTCGTAGATGAACAGCGTAGACTTTTTCCTATTCCTTGAGTCATCGTATGTTGAGTTCGTTCTTGTGTATTGGTATGAAGGAGTGAATTTGTGACGTATTTTACTCTTTTAGCCATTTCGCTTATTCTTTGATAATTTTGTACCAATTTATCTATTTGAATCTTGTCAATTTTCGATGGTTACTACATTGTTGTGGATTAGTTTAAATGAGTGAATAGGTGCCACATTTTATTCAGTAATTTATTTTACTTTTACCTTTTTTCACTAAATTATATATTTAAAACCTGTCCATTTATTGGTAATCCACTTTCTTGTTGCGTGTTAGTATCAAAAAGTGAATTTTTAATCAATTTTACTTATATATTTGTCTTATTAGATTACTTGCATGACAAATCTTGCCGAATTTGTGGCCTAATGATTCATTGTTATGAAAAAGTTAGCTTGCAACCCAATATCTCTTATTAAGTTTACTTACGTAGTTTAAATACCCATTGGAATCATCTAGCGGGTTTGTACAATATCAGTCCATTGTTGTGAAGTAGTTTAAAAGGTGAACTTTTTCTAAAAAAATTTTCATGAGCTTACTTTTCTGGGGAATTTGCCGAAGTTATGCGCAACTAGTTCACCATTGTGGACTACTAGGAAATAGTTAACTTGCGACTTATTATATCTCATTCGTTTTACTTACCTTCTTCATATCCCTATTGGAATCGTGGCAACCTTGTAAAAAGCAATTCATTGTTGTCTAATGGCTAAAAAACGTGAATTGCTGATCAATTTTACTGATCTACCACACCTATTTTATTTGACGAATCTCTTCTGATCTCGTCGAACGTTATGTCCTATCAATTAGAACTCCCGAACCGTTGTTGCGAAAAACGACAGAAAAGTGAATTTGTGATTCATTTTAATAATTTCGCTTGCTTATCAATTCTTTTTAATTATAGCCTAGTGACTAGTATAAACCACTTAGTATCCCTTTTAATGTTGTCGAATAGGTATCCTATACCATTCACTGTTGTGGATGGGTCAAATTCACGTATTCGTCCTTTTCCCTTGTCAATACTTGAATCTATCAGTTGCATTTACTCCAGGTACTTAAATTTAAATTGTACGGCGAGAAATTGAGTTGCATTTTGGGAAGGCACAGTTAATTTTGAGGTGTCTGTGTGAAAGAATGTTTTGGGTGAGCTTTTAATGGACAGTTTATCGATTGGGGGTTGTTTTGAGGCAGAGAGAATGGGCCTGTGAAGCGTCTTCTCATCCGTGTTTCTCACACGGCGAATTTGATGAGTCCTAAAAGCGGCAGTAAGGAGGATGTAAAAGAGTATGTTTCCTCAGTTCTGGAGGGGAATAGCCAGCGCCAGGTCTTCGTGTAAGAAACAGTGGCGACTGCGGGAGAGAAGGGGGGGTGGGGGGTACTCGGATGCCAGTTTACGGCTCTGTTATGTGGTGCTGGTGTGTGTAGAGAGCGAAAGGTGATGGCCAGATTATTTTATGACCGTCTTGAAATCAATCGGTTTTTCTATATATACAACCGCCCTTACTGCCTATACCACCAACGACTACCACCACCACCACCAGTACCCCCATCTCGCTTACCCCCCCTTAGGTCGTAAAGCTGCACTTGTGCCCATCCCCACGAACTTGAATGAATTGTAAGAGTAAGTACATCCCAATACAACGACTACAACGAGTTCCGGTTTTCGTTAGGCTTTTTCTACCCTTTTCCCCTAAAGTATAACATAAATCGACAAGAAACAGACAGGTGAAGAGGTTAATGAATGTCTTCATTGAATAAGACTGCGCCCTTTCTTCATTCATGGACAAATTTGGGGGTATTATGCCCGAGCACAACCTTTTTTAAAAATGGGACTTGCAATACAGGTTAAAACTTGTTTCTGTAATAATAAATAAATTCAGAAAAAAGGGGGATGAATTGAAGACTGGATAATTGGGGCGTTAGGACTGGATCTTTTGGTTTCAAACGAGCGCAAACGGGAGTCATTGCCTTTTGCAGCCTGGCTCCGAGAGTTTGATTTGCATGTGTTTAGAATAGGACTGTCCAACATGGCGCTCATTTAACCGTTGATAAGTGCAGACCCCACATGCTGGAAAGGGGAACGCAGACCACTTCTGGTGGCACGACGTAATAAAATTCCTATTTAAGGGGAGAAGTTTTCGAATTCGGAAGAATTGGAAGATTGTGTGTTGGGAAACATTCCAGGGTTGAAAAAAAATGACGCAAAGAATCCTTCTTGACGTTTATGCCTCGTTATCTGGGGGATTTTATTTTTCTGCTTTTCTAACTTTTTTTTATAGTCTATACTATTAATGTTTGATTTTTGTGTTTTTTCTTTACTTTTTTAGTTTTATCTTTTCCAGATAATTTTGAGGGTTTTTTTACTTAAATTAGGCCTGTGTCTATTGCTGGTTGCAATAATATTGTACAGCGAATAATAAAGTTTGGGGTTTCGGTGTTTTCGTTTTCCATTTTATGTTATTCTTTGTTTTTAACTTTTAAAATTAAGTTTTTGAGTTTCTGTAATTTTTTGTATTTTCTGTTACATCTGTTTATTTTGAAGTTTCTATAATTTTTCTGTTCTTGAGCTTTTATTATTGTTTCACTTTCTGTATATAAATGTTTCAAAATTTGTTTTCGAGTGGCGTTTATCTTTTATCTTCTATCTTGCTTTTTAATGCTCTTGTTTCATTCTTTTCATTGGTCGAATTTCTGTGATTTTATCTATCTAATAACTTTAATTATTTTCCTCTTTTAATTTTATCAAATTCTATCTTTGACTTCCTGTGTTTTTCTTTCTTCAATATTTTTAGTGTTTTTGTTTTATTTATTTATTTATTTTTATTTATTTTCGAATCTCTTTGTCTTTTCAATTTTTATAATTGTATAATTTTATATTTTTATAATTGTATTATTTTTCCGTATTTATTTTTTGTACATTTTTCGATTTTCAGTTTTATCATTTTTCGATTTTATTATTTTTCGATTTTTACTTTGGAACGTTTTCTTTTGGCGTTGCTGGGATTTTTCCCGTATGGGTAGCTAAGGTCGAGTTTGGATGTGAAAACTTTGCTTGGAAGGCCAGAGGGAGAGAGAGACTTCTATATGTTGAAGATGATTAGTGGTGTGACGAGTCCCAGACCGGCACATGAGCGTTCCATATGAGGCACAACACACATATTCTCGGACAGATCTTTTTTCCCTTTTGGCCCCCCTTTCTTTTTTTGTTTTCAGGGGACTTCGCCGAGGTTGGAAAAGAAGCCCCCAAGTCCCTTTGAGATGATCCGCATGCGGACCATCGGCCGCCATGTACACAGGCCTACACTCTTGTTTCCTAGGCCTAAGAGATAGCTTTGACGGGGGCACCAAATCCCGCCGTTCAACTTCCCCGCCCTTGTGTTAGCGATAACTTCGGTAACCTTTTGGGAGAAAACATTTTCAAACTTTTAGACTTTTGGGGTAGAAACACGAAAGGACAAAATCAAACCAAAAAGGAGACACCAAAAATTTGTAAAAACGTATAGCCTTTTAGAACGAGAAAAATGTCTTGGGGGAAGAAGATTTTTAGTTTCGAAAAGTTTTTTCAAACTTTTAGACTTTGGAGGATGAGAAAGATGGAAATGAAACAACAATAACGAAAAAATAATAGAAATTTTAAAGAATAGAAATGTCTGTGAAAAGATTTTTTTGGTGTTGGGAACAAAGAGGTGGAGTTTAAATTAGCTAGAGCGCGCCCAAAGCTTACAGTGTGAGCTGATGGCTGTTAATGAAGGAGCTAGTAAGTTCATTAGTCAAGAGCTCTGTTCTCCCGCTATTGCTTTTAGGGCGACTGTCACTTAGGACAAGCGACTGAAAAAGGGAAAATCGCCCTCTTCCCAGTCTTGGTGCAGCGTTTAGGAAGTAAATGCGAGCTACAGGGAGTTTTTTCGGAGAAACGGTTGTACGAGGAAGGGCGAAATAGTTGTCTTTCGCTAACCGGTTGGAAAAAAACGAGGAATTTTTATAAAACGCTTAGGTAGAACGCCTTATCAAACCTTTCTTTTTTTGCGCTTTCTGGTGGGTGGTGGGTGATTTGGTTCTGGGTTTCGAGTGGGCATTTATCGCTGAAGTGTTGGGAGTTTAGTACTCGGAAATTTGGCAAAAATGTAAGCCAGGGCGCGGGAGTGTTATCGTAGTGGCTTTTAAGGTTAAAAACATGTTTTGGAGAGGTTTATTTGCTGTTCCACGAACGCTAATGGAAAGAACGGCAACAAGTGAGAAATCGAGTTTCTATTTAATATTATAGAATCTTTCATGGTTTAGGGCGATGGGTATTGCAGATTGATACAGTCTGGGGAAATTTCTTCGGGGGTTGTACGAAGCTTTGTGAAGCATGAGCAGCTCAGTGTGAGATCCGAGTGCGAATCACGGGAAATTGTACTGCGATAACGCGTCAAAATGCTAATAAGAATGGGTTTTAAGGGAAAAGTTGGTTCATTATCTAGTTTTTAGTCTCCCTGTTAGTACGCTTCCGACTTTCCAGAAGAAAAAGTGAGGAAGCTTGATTAAAATTTGGGTGCGATAGCAGACGTTAAATGGAACGTGTAGAATTTTGAATGAAATTAGAAAGTGGCATTATAGAAGTGTTGAAAATTATAAATTTCACAGAAAGGAGGTAAATGATACTGACAGAACTTAGCCAGCCGTTTGTATGACTCTAATTAGATAACTTTTAGTAAAAAGTTGTTTAACGCCGTTCTGGAAAGTTAAGCAAGCGTGGAAAGTGACTGAAGTATGAAAGGATGACGAGTTACTGCGTACGTTGCAAATCTTCATTCAATGAAGATTTTTCACTTGGTTTAGATTTAGGATATTTCACTCATAAATAGAATTTTGAATTTTAACTGAAAGTTTTCACAATCGTCGATATTGCGATTTATTACGCGTATTGTCTCGTAATACTTGACTTGCGTTCAGTATAATTTTCTCTTCCAATTTCTGTGAATATAAAATTACAATATATCTTATGTCTTCTTCGTTGACACGAATAATAATGTAATATATAAATTTAAGCGAGCGTAAGTAACGACATCGACAACAGGCGCAAGCCTACGTCGATAAAAGTATAAAAAAGGAAAATATATTCTAAGCAAACAATTAGATGTATCAGTCCAATATTGTCTAGTTTGTGTAATCAAGTATTTTTTCATTTTTAGCCATTATTCATGTTCTGCTCTGAATTTCCCCTAAAATAGCAATTTTCTCATATTTTTGGTTGTTTCTCGACTCTTTTCAGATTTTTAATAACTCTTCCACCTTTAAAATTTTGCCTCATATGGAAATCTTCAGTTAGCAAAGCTTCACATTGAACTTAGTTACTTTGACTTATCCTTCGTCATATTTCCCATGTTTGAAAATCCAATAGTACCTAATACAAAGATAATAATACTGTAATATATGTATCGAAAGAACGCCATAGACGATAATACGTCGAACAAACGATGTGGTTCGTCTTAAAACTTTAAAACTCAACTTTAAACTAAAATAATACTGTAATTAGATAAAGTATTTTAGTACTTTTCAAGTACAGTGGCATGTTTATAGACTGAATTATTCCAGAAAAGCTTGAAAATCTCCCCACTTAAACGTTCGAAACAACAAACACTGATTTATAATAATGATATATAAAACAACAATAATATTGTAATATAAGGATAATACTGTAACAGTAACTTAATAATAACAAAATTCGAGAAAAGTAATCACAAATATACGAGGCCACCGGCGGCATTCAACCTGAAAAAAATATCGAATACAAACTAAAAGGGTTTCGTAACAAATGATCAGGATCTGTGTGGGTTTCAGAGTTTTTGCCATGTTTAAGATTATTTTCAGTTTAGTACTGAATTTTTTTAGGGAGCGTCCGGTTATGAGCCCGAGCTGTGTTATTTTATCGGATATAAAAGACACATTTGCACTTGATTTCGATTTTCATAAATCACGAAACTCCGTATTGTCCAGCTGCCCCCTTCAACGACACCCCTTATATTCTTTTTTTTACGCCGCCATTTTCTTTCACCACTGACAACCGCCGCCTCTTTCGTCGTAAATGTAAAAAAAAGAAGAAAATATGGCTCGTTAAATTTTGCTTATAGACATTAAACGTGTTGTAATACCAGTTGGTGGCACTTGGGGTCCCAGGTTTACACTGTATTGAACTTCCACGTCCAGTTTTTCACCTTTTAAGTTTCCTATGCCTACGTACGCTCCCAGCGAGCAAAATACTCATGTGTATGTGTGTGCATGTGCAGGAACCTGGGTAATAGAAGAGCAATTAAACCTTAAAGAGTAGAAGCGAAAACCGTGTTAGGGTTCTTGGGCATGCGAGACACTTTTATTAGGGTATTATTTGGGATGTGAGGCGAAGAAAGAGTATGGGGGGGGGAGACATGAGTTTGAATTTTGGCAATGGCACCAGCAAATTTTATGAGGTCTTCACTTCACAGGGGTTTTCCTACCTCCTTGTTGTCCTCCCTCGAATTTTACTGTTACCAGAACACCCCCTAAACGAAAAAGAAGAAATACTTTCCTCAAAGTCCTATAACTGATTTTTCTTATCGCGGACTCGACGCAAAACGCATTGCAAGAACCGCAGTATACACAATTGTTTGGGACTCTTGCTTACGGGGGCCAATCTTTTGGGGGACCTGACAGTTTTAAAAGCCCATTCCGGTGCTTACATGGCGATGGGGGGGGGGAACAGGTCATCAATTGGAAAATTTTCGCATATGGGTAGGTTGTTATGCTTGTTATGGGTTTCCAAAGACCTTGGGAGAAGTAACACAGTCGTTTCGGGACAAATTTTCTCCTTTGGGTGGTTGGGGGGGGGGGCAGTGTGTATAAGGTATTCACAGTTGTAGAAATGCGACACAAAAAGAAGTAGAAACTCCTTGGGAGTCTTTCTACGTCTTTCCTAGGGCTCCACCTCCCCAACCCCCCTAAACCCCAGACGAATCAATATACCCCGAGTGGATTCCGTTAGGTTTAGGCCTATCATAAAATGATGAACGCCCGAAACCCAGCCTTCCTTTTGGCACAGAGAAGGAAAGAAAAGGTTTTAACCAGAAGCCGAGGGTTAATTATTATGTTCAGGTCGCTTTTTAAGACCATTAAGACTTAAGTTCATTGAGGGTCAAGGGAAGGGGTTTTAGCTCATTGTTGGACCATTACATGGTAAGAGGAGGAGCTAGGGGTCACGGTGTCGTTTTTTTTCTTTTACACCCCCGTGGTAAGGATATGTCTCATTGTTATGTAAAAACCTGGAATTCTGACAGGCAGGGTGATTTGGAAGCGGGGGTGAGTTTCGAGAAGTTCATTTAGACAGGAAAAAGTCGTTTGAAGGCGGTCATATTGGCTTGTAAGGTAATTCTTCAAGTAAAAGGAGAAAAAAGGGGGTCCTTTTCCGGAGTATTGTTTCAACAGTGATAGGAAATGCTTTGGCATGGACGAATACCGGAACTATAGCACAGTATTACATTAAGAAACTCAAAAAAGCCTGAAAATGACCGAAAAGTTTCATTACAAGATATTTTAAATTATTCTCTTATGATTAGTGCATGTGGCGATAAGAAAGTGAAATCTTGGTAGAGTAAATCTAATGTTATAATATATATGATAAGTAAATATATATAATAAATACTACAACAAATAAAAATATGTAATACATAGAGAATAGTATTGTGTAACATTATTGCTCTTGGTGATTTATGTGATAAAAATATAGTCCTTGTGGAGTAAATGTAGTGATGGTGTACGTAGGTTTAGTTTTAAGTTTTAGACGATTCTCCTCGATAGTTATTGTTGTGATCAAGCTATTGTATTTGCTCCGTCGTACACTCGACATATCATTTATTTTTGTTCGAGATCTGACGTAGGCTTTTAACGATTACCGCGTGTCTTTATGTTGTTCTTCTCTGCGCTTACAGTGGTTTCAGTTAAGCGTCTCGGAACAGACAGTTCACAAATAGTTTATTCTTCTATTTGTATCTTCTTGTAACCATACGGTTTGTAGTTCTTTCAAGATTTCAGTCAAATCTCGCATAACGAACCATGTTATGAAGTTACCGGCTATTATGGAGAGAGTCGAAATCTCCAGGCTTATGTAATGTACATAAGAAGCGTCGGATATAACGAACACTATTTCTATGTCCCCGAGGACGTTCGTTATTGCCAGATTGCACTGTAGTTGCTTCTTCTCACATACATCTTGTGATGCTGATAATGTTTCAGTAAAATCTCGCTATAACGAACCCTGTTATAACGAATAATCATTATTGTGGATGAGTTGAAAAGTGCCGAGTTACACAGACGTTCCTTAATAGCGGTTGATATAGCGAACTTCAGACAGGCGGAACCATTTTTACATTCCTTCAAGATGTTCGTTATAACTAGATTTTACTATATTTGTTATAGTGCACAATAGTCATGAACCGCAAACGATCCGGGAAAACAGCTCTATTACTTACTATACAGCACTGCGCAACAATGAAAAATTCCGTCTGCGAGAGCCTTGCTGTGGCTTATGGAATATTCACGAGAGAATGACGTCACTAGACAACAATGAAAGTTCCCACTGGTAGAGACTTACTAGTGTTGATGGTATATTCGACAGAGAGTGAGAATGTCGTCAGTAGGCAACAATCAAAGTTCACACTGCGGGCGCCTTGCTGTGGATTAAGCAACTTTTGATTCGCGAAAGATGGCGTATACGCCATTCTATTGAACACCGTACACGCTAACTACACGGCAATGGGCAACACTGAAAGTTTCCACGGCGAAATCGAGTTATGGTTTACAGAAAACTCGCAAGAGAGTGACGTCACTGTGCAACAGTGAACTTTTCATACTCTGCTTTGCTGCGAGTTGCGGAATACTCGCGAAAGATTAGCGTGGTACGCTGCTCAAGCAAGTGCCGCATAGCCAATTACAGTAAACATAAGGACCGTTTGCTTGTGCCGTTTATGACGAGTACTGTGTGTGTGTTATTAGCTTTGTTATATTATATTTTTTATACTTAATACCAGGGCAAGCGTTTGCTCTTCGCTAGCCCTTGTATTATGAAAGCCTTAAATACAATCATTAACATAGGAGATAAGGAACTTTTGACACACGGACCAAATATAGTTGTTTGTAATGTGGCCTTTCTTTCGCATAAACATAGCAAGACCACTTTTAACAAAGGATATTCTACAATAGTGCCATAATTTTTATTACCTTTAACTGTTATACTATGTCATTACAATGCAATTAATCGTTATGAATGAGGTAGGCTCCTTAAAGAGCTTTTGTAATGATATGGTGTGAGACAGGGTTTGTAAAAATGCGTTTGTTTCGTTTCGTTGTACTTGTTAACAGGTGCGGTGAATGCGAATGGGGAAACCAAGCGGCAGCGAACGTCTTATACGCGGTACCAGACATTGGAATTGGAGAAGGAATTCCACTTTAATCGGTATTTGACTCGGCGTCGTCGCATCGAGATTGCCCATAGCTTGTGTCTCTCTGAGCGGCAGATCAAGATTTGGTTCCAGAACCGGCGCATGAAATGGAAAAAGGAGCACAAGATAGCCACCATGAACATGATGCAGCACCATCCCATGATGCACCATCACCACCATCACCATCAGCTGCACCACCACCATCTGACCATGGCGGACCTGACCGGCGACCACAAGATATAGCCATTACAGGACGGGTTTTACTGCAGCACAGGAACTAATCCTGCTACCGCCGTAATACCCAATGAATACTACCCAAATGCTCCATTTCCGTCGTAGAAACCGATTTACGGCAAAAATTCCTGCGAAACAAACAAGAAAACAACCTTTGTACACCAACAAAATGGGCATTGATCCAAGTTCTCCTTAAGCACTTATCTCGTCAATTTCACATTCTTTTTTTAACCCTTTACTCCCCTATTACGTTTTCTAAAGTTGCAATACGCCAAATGGACATGTCACTACTCAAACAAACAAAATGCGCCCCAAAAGTGAATTGTTTGTTGCATGGTTGACTGTATTTCAATCTCCCCATCTAAAAAGTGGATCAGTCAAGGAAAACTGCCTGGTTTTCACTTTTGGCTGTGGCATTTAAATCTTGAGAAAATTCTACCATTAGAAAAACTCGAAGTCGAGGAATTTTCCACAGGGGGAAAAGAAAACTAATATTAGAAAGATTTGCTCAGCTTGTACCATAGTTCTTGGCAAGCTGTTTCTCCTAACTCGTTAGGGTCACACAAAAGTGCGTTTGGGCGTACAAGTTTATAGGGAATGTGTATAAAAGTGAGGAAAAAACTGCTCTCTTTGTTGTATAACATTTTTTGTCCGTCGTTTTGATTGCAGGTTTTAAGATCTGAACCGTGTTCTGTGGACATTTTTTTCTTTTGTTTAACTGGGTTTGTCCCTGATTTGCAAGAGCTTAATAACATGCTGCTGTCGTGTTTCCGGTGGTTTTTATTTTTACCTTTTGATATGAACACTTCCCTCCCCAATCTGCAACAGTGGATTTGCACCGCCATTGGCAAAGAAAGAAGGCAATGTTCAGCGTTCCCTTTGAAACCTTTTAGCCATCACGTTGAATTAACGGACAAAAGTGCACATTAAGTTTGGGATGCTGAAATTTTGGGACTGGACACTTGACGTTTTTCCACTCTCGAAAAACGTCTCCCGTTCCGAAAAAAATCGCTGACGTTTTTTCCGAAGAAATCAAGCCGGTCTGAGCGTTATTGTCAACCTGTAGCACACTTTCGCTAGTTCCCGGAAACTTCCTTCGATACTCTATATATATGTCCTACTGTGGCTTGTGTGTTTTAGTATTGTAATTTCTGCGAAAAACATAATTTAATAACGTCCCTTGGGGCGGCATTACAATCGCCATTGCAAACTAGACGACTCGGCATGAGAGATTTTAGTTTTGAAGGCACCAAAGGAGGAAAAACAGCCAATACATGAGTTTGTGTTGGAATTTCTTAGGGTAAAAAATAAAATAAAAAATCCCCAATTTTCGGCGATTGGGAGGATTTTTCTTCCGGGGTGATGGGACTGCCAATCTCGGGGAGCGAGGATAAATGTGTACACCACGCCCCGCGTTGACTATCGGAAATGAGGTTTGTTAACCGCCATTTATTTTCTCTTGAAAACGGGGCCTTCAAACTTTCGCCTAACGGCCCCGAATGCATTTGTCTGAGAAGTGGACTCGGACAAAACTCCAAAAGGGAAAAAAATAATACTTTCTGCCCCAACGCGTCTACAATTGCTGTTCGGTCCTTGTGACGTTATGAATGCGTCCTGATTAATTGCGTCCTGTGCTGGGGGAGACAAGAACTCTCACTAATGAGTACACGGAATCCAAGATTTACATGGCTTAGCCAACGGGATTTTTAAAAAAACTTTTTTTTGCAATTGGACTCCGTTGTTAAATTCTCTAACTTTGGGGATAGATCCCAACATGGCAATTCATGTTTTCTTTTTTGTCGAATATTTATTTACGGCTTTTGAATGCAAACAAAAGCTCAATGTGGTGTTGTGTCTTATGGGACGTTAACAAGACTAACTTGTCTGCGTAGAGGGTCCTTCCATTTACAAGGGACTAGTCTGCAAATATTGCAAAAAAAGCATGCGTGTGCTTGTGTTGTGTGTGTTTTAGTCCCCGGTTTGCTTCCCAAGTCTTTAGCCATGCAAAACACGTGCCATGTCTCGGACGACCCTCATCCATCTCAAGTCACCAACTTGTTTCTGACTTAACACACACATATCTACATCCGCCCCTTGGCTCGAGTGCACAGAGCAAGTGATTGATCTGAGAATTTTCATTTTTATTAGCACGTTTAGCTTCGTAAGGTAGAAAAACGCCCTGGAATTCAAACGGCTTGTAAGCGCAAAGTATTGGACAACACCGAAATGTTTTCATCGCCGATACTGCCTTGGTAATAGACTTGGGCAAATTGAAGGGAATTGAAAGTAAATTCAAATCAAATTAAAACAATTCTCTGGAATTCAACCCAACGCAAATCAAAAACGATTTTATGAAATTAATTTCAATTCAAACCGTTTTTGAAATGTCAAAATTAAATCAATTCGTTGCAAATTATTTTAAAATTTTGGGAGTTACTTGCAACTCAGTTCATATCGTGATTTTTCCAAGTCAAATCAAATTCAACTCAAAGTTAAATCAAGTAAGCGAAACAAGTGACGTGAAAATTGTATTGCGGCTCCGAGAAAAAAGTGAACAAAAGCAGTGCTTATGAGTTCTCGTATGTTTTTTCAACATGACGTTTCACAGCGTCGATATTAAAAGAAAATGTTGACGTAATTTAAATAGTTTTTAAGTCAGTTAATTTTTTTAAAAATAACCGAACTTAGTTCAAATTCAATAGAAATGAGTTAAGTCAAACTCAATGGAAATGAGTTAAGTCAAATTCAATGGAAGCGAGTTAAGTTAAGTCAAATTCAATGGAAATGGGTTAAGTTAAGTCAAATTTAATGGAATTTATTTAATTTAAGTCAAATGCAATTCAAGGAATTGAATTTGCTCAGCTCTGCTTGGTAGCTGTGAGATTTCATTATTAATAACAATGAAAGTTCCCGTCTCGGGAGTTTGGCAGCTTGCCTTGGTAAATGCTGCGCTCATAATACTTGCCATTTGTGTAAGAGTAAAATGCTCCTCTTAAGGGTAAATATGCGAGCTATAGGTCATAGGACCACTCACGCAAGTTGCGTGTCGTTAGAGTAGGGCAGGGTTAATGGAGCACGGTGTGTACTTGTTGCTTTGACACTTTTCGTACCCGGCTTAGGTTTCGCTGTGCTAAGTAAACAAACTCTGGCTTGTTCTACCGAACCGGATAGGGCGATATGTATATGGGTATGTGAGTGTGTTTTGAATCGCTACCCAAAAGATTTTCGAAACTTCGGGGTTCGGTGTAAACAGTGGACGGCTTGGGCGATCGGGGATACTGTTGAGTTTCGGATGGGGGTATTACGGACCTTTAGGAGTCTGGTAATGTGGCGGTAGTGTTGTGAGGGCACATGTCGGCTTCCCTGCTCTTTTTGCTTGATGAATGGTGCAGAGGACAGATAGCTTACCTGTCAACTGACGAGGGATGCATACTAACGAGGGGGGGCTTCAAGGAGCCCAGCAATTTGGTTACGGGAAAGATTCACAAAGCTAGACTTAGTCGATTCTTTAGCCGTTTTTTGGACGAGTTGACAAGGTTTAACATTGCTGCGACGAATTTTTTTGGGAGTTGCGACGAAATGTTGAGCTTTGATTAACATTAGAGTCCCAACTCTTTGGCTGCCCTTGGTGTGGCCTGCTATGTGGAAAGAAGAACACGAGATACCCCCAAAAAAAGGAGAACCGGTGGGATGTGCCAAGATAAAAGCAACGTTTATAGACAGCACTCATTGTTCAAAGTTCTCAACACGTCCGACTTGAGAAAACTTGAGTCTCCCGCGTGACGATTCTGAAATTGCATGAAAAGCACACCCCTGTTGTCACAACTAATTTTGGAAATTTATAAACTACCGGAATCGTACCCTAGTCAAACTTTCTTTTTCTTTCTACCCAACATGCAAAATAAGTTGCGATTACTACGCACAGTAATAAAAGGTGTGATTTGCAAGAGTAAGTGCAAAAAGGAATGAAACAGCACTTTTTTTGGGTTTCAAAGGGAAAATGTTTATAAATTGTTTTCCGGCTTGAAAATGTTAAGAAAATTTCCTGTTGGGTCTGAGATCAGATACACGCTCCGTGGTGAGCCAAACATGGGCACTTGGGAAGATAAACTGTAGACAGCAGCTTTTAACAAAATAATCAGGACTTTTATACAGTTCCTGCCTCCAAAACTTGCATTCGACCGGATTTTCTTCTTACGTTTCTTTTTTTTCCTTTCCTTTTTTTGTCCTTTTTTATTTTGTTTCTAATTTCGTGTCTGTCCATTTAGGACACGAGAGTATAGGCAGAAGGAAACGTTTTTCTAGTTCATTGCTTTTCTGTTGTGATGAAATGTCAGTTGACTATTTTGGTATTGGGTGGTGGGGCTGCTGGCGATAATAATTCCGGGGCTGATCCGGAGCACCTTGTCTAACATGTTTGTCCACTTTCCTTCCAAATATTGCCCCCCCTTCTTTTCTTCGTCGGGCATAGAGGTACTAGCCAGCTTTGTTGTAACGTTAAAAGTAAGTAACCTCTTAATTCGAATAGTAAAGCATCTTACCTCACGCACACGACACCCAATACGCGTTTAGCGTGACCTAACGTAACGGGCAAACGATCGAGCGCACTATCAAAGACCCTCAACATGCCTAATGCTGTCGTGTTACGGGGAAAAGTCGCCCGGTAATTGAAGCTATTAACGTAACACTACACCAACATTCTAAAGACTTATGCTCTAGTTCCTGACAGAAAAAAATGACCAGCAAACAGCCTTAGTCTAATAGCATGGCACTGGGCAACAATGAAAATTTCCTTGGCTAAAACGGTGCTATAATGAAAGGAATATTCGCCAGTGGATAGCGTCACTTTGCAACAATGAATTTCGCATTGAGAAAGCCTGGCTATGGTTCAGGGAATACGCGGCAAAATGATGAAGGGGAATATTGCTTACACTAACAAACACGGCTCTGGCCAACAAAGAAAGTTTCCTCTGCGAAAGTGTTGCTATAGTGTCAAGAATAATCGCGAGCGGATGGCGAGTCATTGGACAACAAGAAAATTTCTTTGAAACCCTTGCAATCAGGGCCGTAGCCAGGATTTTGGTTCGGAGGGGTTATGAAAGTTTTGGAGGGGATTTTGGTATGCAAATTTTTGGGACATTTGCGCATTCTCCTATGTTCGGCTTTATTAAAAACTAATGGAGAGGGGGGGGGGGTCAAAACCCCCTAACTCCCCCTGGCTACGGGCCTGCTTGTAGTAAAAACACTTGCGGGCATATGGCATCAATGGGCAACAATGAAATTTCTACTGCGAGAGCCGTGGATTTGGGGAATATTCGTGAATGACTTGGACCTCGTTTAGAATAATGTTTGTCTTAATTATAGCAGGACTAATAAACAACTTGAGTGTTATAATCAGTTAATTAGAAAGTACTATTATACTGCTTTGTTGTCTTGTTACACTGTATTCAAAGAATGCCGCGCTTCAATTCTCTGGAGGATATTAACAGCACAAAGTACATAGTGTACATGTGTGCCACTAGATGGCGCCTGAGTACTTATTCTCCCAAAATTCTCTGCCACAAGTGATAAATTCCTCTTAAAATATTAATAGAAAACTGGAGTCAAAATATTTGCTTCCAAGCGTTTAATAAGCTTAAGGTGAGTTCTTCTACAAATGTTTCATTGCATTGATAAAGAAGAGCTTTGAGTTTCTTTAATTCCTCTTATCTCCAGAGGTGTTAGGTTGATTTATACTAGGTTATAAAAGATAGGAGAATGCACAGAAATTTCTATTTAGAAATTGTAGGTGTATTAGGCCACTGTAGCAAAGAATACACGTGAGGTACAAAGAGGAAAAGCGTTCCGGACAATTCTAGGTCAGTAAGACAGGGTAATAAATGGGACTAGTAGAGAAAAAAAGGAACCGTTTTTCTTGTTTTGTTTCCGTGAAGGTTTTTCCTCCAGCTAAAAAGCTTTGTGTCTGGGCCCTTGTGGAGAAGCCTGTGCCTGCATCTGGGAGAGCCCGTGGTTTCTTTCCGCAGGATTCCAGTTGGGATACGCAAGTGGCGTAACCCGCACGTTGTAACTTGGCTGCGACAATTACCAACACTCTTCCCCCCAACAAAGAATTTATGGAATTGTTTCAGACCCCATCATCAGTGAACGTGACTGCAGGCGTTCTGTAACCATCTTAAAACTCGCAAAGTTGTCACAATTCCAAACGTCTCTGCCCCAAGTAGGTTCATTAACGATTTTTCTTGAAAAAAAGACGCACGAGTTTTTGTCCGCTTCCTAATATTCTCGCTGTTAGCTCCGTTTTTGCGCCATATCCAAGTTTGATTGAACTGCGCGAAGGGGGCTGGCAATGCGCAATGTTAGCGTCGGTGGATGTGTGAGTGTGTGTCTGCCAAGAAGAGTGGGGCCCTGTCCTTTTGGCAGGGACATGACAATGTCGAGGTGTTGGCGTGAAGGTTTGCGAAGCTCTCCCCCGTCAAAAAGTTGTCAGTCTTGAAAATTTCACGAGTCTTCATCCATGGGAGGCGATCCATCTTTTCCTGGCCCCACACAAACCCCCCGAAGCAGGTATTTTCCCATAGAGTTGTAGATTGTTTGTAAGTAGCATGTGACTGTAGTGACGCCCTCCCCTAACTGCACGCGTCTTAACTTAATTAAGTACACTTTTCGGTTTAAGTGAGCAGGAGCCGAAAAAAAGAGGTTTGACCAACCCCAAAAGACAGCCAATCGGTTATCCCTTGTCACTGGGGGATGATCGAGTGAAGGTCTTGTGCTTGGTCATTACCATGGATTGTCCATTAAACGCCCGTACGTTCAGTGTGATTTCTTCATTACATTTTTCAACGTCTCAACACTTACTTCAGCGCCGGAGTAACCGTTTTATACTAGCGTGTGAACGCAAAGCGTCTTATAAAAAGAAATGTAAAAAAAATATGGGGGGTGAAATACCTGCATCGCATGCTATAGCGTGCCAAGTGCCTAAACAGTCTTGTCTTGACTATCGCACGCTCGTAAAACAAGTTTTATCCCAAACATCTCAGTGTTTACGATTTTAAGAAAGAAAAAAGAACATTTGAGGGTTGTTCTCCAAGAAATAAAATTGTAATTAAAATTCTCAGGAAGCAGATCCGTAAGGAAGGGTGGGGGGTGGAGGTGGATGAAAGGGCGGCGATTGAAACAAGTTACAGATTCTTCAACTCGGCAAGATCAATACTTGATGGAAGCCCGAAACATGTATCCCAGGCAAAAGGCGGTCCCGCTTTTTGTTAGAAACTCTTGTCATTTCCCGTTTTCCTTACCCCCTAACGCAAGCTCCGCCTTTTCAGACATACTGCTGCAGGGTGGGTATTGTTGTACAGTTACCCTTGTTCCCAATGCGTTCCTCGCTGCATGTGCGTGTGTCCTTTGACGTTTGCTCGCTTTATGCCTCATACATACAGGAGCGAGATACGGCGTCGGCGCCGAGGCGTCGCTTCTCATTGATCCAATCCATTTGGGGATGAGTTTTTTAGATGTACCCCCCTCCCTACCAATTTCCTCCTCACACTCCATGCTCCGAAACGGAAACCGGGTCTGAACTAGCCATCCTGTAACTTTCTCAATTATAATTGCGATTTTCCTCCCGAAATTCTTTTTTTTTACTATAATTATCCTAGAAACTTTAAAGAGTTCTGCTACTTCACCCGTAGGTAGCGCTACGGTAAAACCGGTAACTGATACATGTACCTGACGTGCAGAAAAGAATCTATAAGATGGTTGTGATTTTACAGTTTAAAGTTTAATAGAACTGAGCCAATGAACTTTGAGCTAGGGCTGTTACCAATTCTCGTGCCGCGTATAGCGAACATTCAATCTTGGCAACAGTGAATCTTGAACGCTCGAACGAATACTCGAGCGCTGAGTCGGCCTTTTGAAAATTCCGTATAGCCAACAATGAATCTTCCCCTTTCCAGCCCTACTGAGGGGAAGTGGTTCCAAATACAAGCGGCAATAAGCCTAGTTCAAACCTAACGAAATAAAAAAAAATCTTCTGGTGGTGGCAAACATTTAGTGCATTTATTTCCGAAATTAAAGATGTCTTTTTTCCCCATAAATATTCGGGGTCTGTTTGTCTTTTCCGGATGTATTGAGAACATTTGCTCTAGACCGAGAATTTCTAGCTTTGCTTTGTTGAAAACTAAATGGCATCTATAGGCCAGACGGTGGTAAAAGTGGCAGGGGTTTCCGAGTTTCGGAGGGTACCAGGTCGTCTTCTCATTCCCTAGCTTGGGTGTTATCAGACCCAAGAGTCATAAAAATACCCCCTTCAGCATCTTCCGTCTTTTGGCCCAACCCTCTTTCGTATTGTCAGGTTCATCACTTTGAAGGCACAGAATAGTTTTCTTTAAATTGGAGAGTAAAATGCGGATGTGTCTCGAAGCCTAGAACCCATGGGTTGAAGATCCATGGCTGCCATTGTTGCGTCATCACGCGCGTTAGGAAGTTTTCTCATTGTTGTAAGCCTGTAGGGAAGGGAACTAGGGTGGTATAGGGTACTGTAGGGTGTTAGAGTTGTATTCGGGGGCCAAGGGTCCCAAGCTGCAAAAATGTAACTAGGTTTTCTAGCCGTTTTATGGCGGCAGCCTTGGCAACCGCCATTGGAACCCATCCCCGTAATCACGTGGGCTCGTAAAGCTGTCTAAAGTTATGGCGAGAGAACAAGAGGGGCGAAAAAGAATCTTTCAGGGCTGTGCTTTTCTCTTCCTCCCGAGCTTTTTCCGGCAGTCGCTTACAGACGAGCAACAAACCTCGTTCCGTCCGCTCCGATCTCCGAACTTTCGGATTCCAAATTAAAAATCCCCTTGAAATCCTGATCCGGCCCCGCAGTACAGTGTGCTAGTGCAGCCCAATGGGTGAAGCAGCGGCGTGTCCCGCTATGCAGCGCCGGGATGCGTGAGGGATTCCTGGGCCTGGCGTGTGGTTTGTTTGCGAGTGAAACTTTGAACCCCCCAAAAAGTAACTTTTCGCACCTTCTGGGTTGTTTGGCAGGGCTAGTCCAGAAGGACAAGGTCAGCCCGAAAGGAACTGTGTGAAAAGGGAGAAAAGGAAGCAACAAAAGGAAAAAAAGCCAACTAAGAAACCCTGGTACGAAACCATTAGTCAAAGTCGGCTCTCGCGAGTTGGAGTTTCTGGGAGAACTTTGAAGAAAAAGGGATTTCCATAAGTTTTCTTTTCCAAAAGCTAAAAGCCGTCAACCTTTTCCCGGTGTGTGGGGGGAATTTATTCCGAAATAGGTGTAATTTTCTGTGATCATCGTTGCATGGGAAATGAGTGCGTGAGTTACGTAGTAATTGGGTAGAAGGAGGGGTTCACTGAGAGGAGGGGCAAGGGGGCGAAGCGCAGATGGGAAGGAAGTCTCTTGTCAAACTGTGACTGCTATTTGGCCTTTGGTAACAATGATCCTTTTGGGGTAGGCTATACTACATAGTGCACTATGTCTGACTTTTTTTCGCGTCTGTCAAGCTCTGGTACTTTTTTTATTTAATGCCATCGTAGGCATCGCCTATTGGTGTTAATGGACTTTTAATTGTTACGAGGTCACTTTTATGTCTGTACAGAAAATTTACGAATTTGTTTGATTTGTAATTAGTGTTCCCTTAGAATTTTAAGAAGTTAGTCACTTTCTCCGTTGCACAGTACCTTCTGTAATGGAAAAGGAGGTGAAGTAGGTCTTGCCGGTCTTGACAGCCGCATGGGTCATCGTCGATTTTTTTAAACTGGTTTAAGATAACTAAAGATTAGGAAGCGATTTGTTCTGCCTGAATTAATTTTGACAAAACAGCTCTTGAGATTTTAAGTTTCAATGGTAGGTTTTCAAATGGGGCTTACTAGTAGGTTTTTTTAGAGGGCTTGTAGTGTTCTATCTTTCCCATTCTTTTTCGATACCATGATTTATCGAGTCGATCGCGTCCTTTCGATTTTTGGGTGTTTATTGCCAAATTTTTGTAGCCTGTGTAACATCGGTGTGCGTGTCTTTTAGGTTGATTTGATTAGGTTACTTTAACTGCTTAAGAATCCGGTAAAGGCAGTTGGGTGGGGAAAGAAGCGAGTTGTGACGGAAAAGTACACGGGTGAATTTTAAAGTTGTCTATGACGAATGGGGGGTGGGGTGAAATTCCGATATCGGTTGACGTTTCTTCGCCGGAGTAAAAGTACGCAGGCCACATGCGCTAGAATAATGACCCTGGATATTGATCCGATTTCCTTGAGGGGATTCCCCTCCCTGAAAGCAAAGCAGACAGTTCTTTTCCTATATATAAATATAGATTAGCCCTTTTTTAAAGTTAGTTTTTTTTAGGAAGCGTTGGCCTCCGGAGTTAACCTCCTTTGTGTTACAGAGCACGGGTATGGCTTTAGTAGACGGTAATGGAATTAGTTTTGAAGCCAAGTCGAGAAGATGCCGTCGTTTCATTGTATACGGCGTGGATTGCCTTTGATTCCAGGGCTACGGGGCTTTCTTTTGTGCGACTTGCTCGGCAACTCGTGAATGAGAGGACCAGTGGGGTGTGTGGGATAGTAGGAGGGGATGGGATAGGGAAAGGGACTGGGGGTATTATTATAACGGGCGAGCGAGCGAGGGAAGCCGGGGAACGAGTAGAGCGCAGTGCCGTGCTTGTTAAGATTGACAGGCGGTGTGGTCTCGGCGGCCATGTGCCTCGTAAACTAGCCAACGAGCGGACTAAGATTAATTCGAAGGTGGGACTTGCTTACGCTCCGGATCTCGTCTTTTGTAACAGGCCGAAGAAGAAGGAGAGAACAAGCCGCTTGGGGGTCCAGCCAGACGCCGTCAGAGCGCAGCGCAATCCTACGGAACAACGTTTAACATGAAAGCTCGAGGCTGTAACCAAAAGTACGAAAAGACTTAGGTCTCCGCCAACAAAGAAAAAAGAAAATGAAAGCGGGAAGCACTCGATTGGGCTCACTTTTCTGCACGTAAATCTTGTATGGAGTCCGATAAGTTTTAACACATTAATTTATGTGTGTTTACAGAGCTATCTTTCATATGCCAACAAGTTCGACGAACTGCAAGGAACTGGTCAACAATGAAAAGCTCCCATTGCCGTGTTTTACAGAACATTCGATTCACGGAAAGAGAGCGTAGGACACTGCTCACGCAAGTGCCGTGGAGTAAGCATAGGGACTGTTTTGCTGGGCCGTTTTAAATACCGACTACTTTACAACAATGAACTTCCGCGATAACATAGCACAAGAATGAGTAAATTCTGTAATATCTGTTCTTGGGATGTCTAGGTGCAGAACGTAGTGTCGATCCAAATCGTAGCACAACAATTAATTTTATTTTACTTTTTTCCCCGCTGGACTGCTTTGAGGAGGACTTCGCTAAAATTTTGAATTTAAAGCTGAAAAATATGTAAATGTTTCACGTAACTGACATGAATTTGTATTTTTTTACAAAAAAAAATTAGACGTTAACGAATTCTAGTTTACTTAACTTTTTTCCTGCTATTTGTTTTTTGGGTAGAACTTTTGTTTCCATTGCGAATTAAGAAAAAAATACGTAAACGTTTCAAGTGATTGGAAGAAAATTATTTCATTTTTTCTTCTTTTTCGAACCGTTAATGTGCGGAGCTGCAATGGACTGCCTAATATTTATATTTTTTATTAATAAATGGCGTTGTAAGATGTTGAGTTCACGAAACGTCCTTCATTTGAGCTTTGTTATCCCTTTGTTTGGTCTTTTGTTTTCTTTCTTGGCTTGAGTTCATTGAAGAGGAAGATGCTGTATCTTCTTTACTTGGGAGCGTCAGCATCATCGCTTTCCTTATTTCTTGCTTTGTTCCTATTTTTTGTTCTTTCTGGCACCCAAAAAGCCTTGGGACGGACCTTGTACACATTTTTTTGTTATGCCGTCACAACCCTTCCTGTTCTCTCTGATCTGGGCGCTGATAAATGGATTCCCTTGCATCATTACGGTGATAGATCATCAGACCATCTCCTACGTTACCCCCCACTTTTTTTCTTCCTTTTCCAAGGAAACTCCACATACACGCACGTCAGCTAACGTGCTTTTTGATGCCGGACTAATGCTACTATATGAATGTAGTTTTTGCGCCGAGTTATACGCCAGCCAAGAAAAAGAACGATTTATTTGTATTCCTAATGGAGTAAAAGGATGTTCCATTCTTGAGAAGCCAAACTTCTCTTTGGGGAGATGTCCTGAGAGTTACAACATTTATATTTAGTTTTTATATAAAATGTTGCCATGGACTACTTCTCTTGCACTAACTCTTTTATTTTTGTTTTGTTGCAGGTTGGATTGATTTGGAGGAATTTTCACACCAAAAGGATGGCAACGATTGGGATCGCCTGAATTTTCATGCTCTACATCTACCCTGTAGATCCGAATTTGTATTTCCCACAATGACAAATTCGGTTCTAGAGAGGTTCGTGTGGTGCATAGAGAGCACCATGTCCGTCTGCAAAAGAAAAAAGAAGCGCGCCACGGTTGTGCCGTCCAACAAACTGCTGAATCACTTCCCGGCGAGCCCTGTGGCAATGTGTGCATGAAATGTAGATCCATTTGTTCGAAAAAAGCAGTTGTGACTTGTCATATGCATGGGCAATGTACAATTCTTCAAACATGGTATCATATTGTATATATTTGCTCTACAGTTCTTCTTTTGATTACAGAGTGCTATGGATAAGCTGACTGAGTACTGAATACATTATTGAAAGCCTTTAACAATTTTAGCCCCCCAAAGGAAAACAATTGAAAGAAAAACGAAAATGAAAGAGGTAAAAATCTGACTTTGGGGCTTACTAATTCTGTTTGTATGCTAGGAAGTACCCTGGGCTGTTTTCCAAGTCACGAACTCGGCGAGCTGTTTCTGTTCTAGCGAAGGATACACACATCCACTTTGAAGAAGACAAACTATGCTACTTGATGACAAGGGACAGCTCATATCGGAATACATGCAAACTTGAGTTGACTCGACTTTTGGCGTTCCCTGTTCCAGCCATAAGGAAAAACCTACAAAGAATTGGCGTCACCGGGCGCAATCCCCAACGCGGATTTCTTCTTTTTCTTTGATTTCCCCTTTCGGAATCTTTCGCGAAGCAAATCCAGCACAGCACCTGGGGTTTGCTCTAATCTGCCGGCGCACGCAGTCCTTTCCTGCGGGAGATGAAAATCTTTACAGATCCCTGGCGAACGCTATGCATGCGAAATAGCAGCCAGCAACACCTCCGACTTGCCCAAGTCGTCAAAGCCCTGGAATATCTTGAAAGACAACTCCAAGGAGAGAAGGAGAAGAATTAAAAACGCAGCAAAAGGCAAAAGAGGGTGGACGACTTCACAGCGCTGCATGAGCACCGCGCGCATGGAGATTAATGATGTTCCAAGACTGAGTTGTATCCTTCGCTCGTCTTCCTTGGCACATTTCGGTTCCAAGACCTGATCCCAATCCTATCAATCCTGAAAACCAAGCCTTTTTTTTCGTTCTCTCTAGCCTTGTTGTTGCTTGGCTTTTCCCCCACGGGCCCCATATTCTTACACCAAAGGGCTCGACATCACTGACATCGTTATCGCATGCCGAGCAGGAAATAGCATCATATATAAGATATACACTCGACCTTAAGGTAAGCCACTGCTGCCAAAGCTGGAATGCAGAAAATCTGACCGAACATGGCGGCTTCCGACCTATCTCAAATACAGACCCGCCATAAAAGTTTGGGTGGCGGAATCTGATTGTTGTATTGGAGTAAAATTGTCCCGGCGGGACTATCGGGGGTACTGGTCATTAGCCGAAAGGGGTCCCCCCCTATTTGGAGGAGCCTTTGAACTTTGACCCATATATCCGGATATTCGTAGTCAAAAAGATCAAATAAAAGCTACCTGTTGTCAACGTCTAGCATCTAGAAGCAGTTTTAAAAGCCTGGCAAAGATAGCCTAAAATTAGGCTTGTATTCCCCTTTGGGCGGTGGGGGAGTAAAACCTAATTTCAGAAAAAAAAGCTGCACATGTTAGGATGGTAGCGGATATAAGGCTTTTAGGGCACAAGATGCATCAAAATTCGTCTCTGTGTTTTGACACAGTCTTGGGGACAACAATGGAAGGGAGGGTGCTAGTTGC
The DNA here is from genome assembly GCA_020615345.1 of Triops cancriformis. NCBI lineage: Eukaryota > Metazoa > Arthropoda > Branchiopoda > Notostraca > Triopsidae > Triops > Triops cancriformis. The sequence goes on along the minus strand of JAHZNP010000002.1, from coordinate 90,475 downwards.
CGTTTTCGGTTGGTATAGAAGTGTATACCTTTTTTTTGCTCAGGGTGCTGCCCCCTCTTTAACTAGAGGGGGCTATACATACAACACCCTAATCTGTCTTACCCTGAGCATTGGAACATGGACATTAGCTTTAGCTCCCGCTGCCGCTCACATTTCTGTACTTTGATGTCCAACAGCAATCGCTAGCTACCTTAACGAGGCGTTTACGGCCTTCGAAACGTGGGGACCCGGGCTGTGTTGGAGATCTATCTTGTCCGGGGGGTTCCCGGTACCCTTGGACACAAGTCAGGCAAAAATGTATCACTGTGTTGGTAAGAATCACAGCACATACAAAACGGGCCTTATCAACGAAAACCCCTCGAAATGACCACGACAAATTCCGATGAGGGGCACAAGCCACAAACTGGCTTCCCCGACTGGGAAGAAAAAGTTTGCCTTCAATTTTTCCGGACACCCAAGATGGATGTGGCGTGACACCTGTAGCCGATAGCTAATTGGAATTTCGTCCCTTGGCTTCGTTGTCGCTTTGTTACTTACTTCGTCTTCTTTGAGACCTTTTTTCTATCAAGTCACGTGGAACGCTTTGATTTGAGCTTCACCTTACTGGGAGAATAAATATTCTTTAAAAAAAATTGGGTCTTCTCAAATTTGGTAAAATTCAAATTCTAGTTCACTGGATTCCCTAGGCTTCGGCGACGGTAAATATTAACTTTTTTTAATTGGCATAGTTTCCAAGTTTGAAAATTGAACTTCGCAGGTAGGAATTTAAAGAAGGAGCAGGGATTTTTTTCCTTTCTTTATTCGATTTTTCAGTCTGTCTTCGGTAATTGGCTCAGGCTCACAAGCAAAGGAAGCTCTTATCTGAAAACACAATATAACTACAAGACGAAATTATCCATGAAAGTGTACGTCAATGTTCAATGTTGTGTAATTCTTCCTCCGAATGTTTCCTAACACTTCGAATATATTCAGTTAAATGTAAACATTATACCTCACTAGACTTGACAGGCAGGACTATTGGTAACGCAGCACATTATTAGTAACGCTACAATGAATTAAGCTAAACACCGTATTATAAGCGTACGGCAGTTTGTGAGCAGTTGCCACTATGCCATCTATTCGCATATTATCGCGCAGCTACGAAACAGCTCCTGCGGTGGGTAAAATTCATTCTTGCCGACAAAGAATTCCTAGCTAGTAAGCACCTCCCATCAACGAGCAAACTCCACTGTTGTCCGAATGCCATCTATATCAATGCGAATTGCTGCTTACTGATTGTGACTTAAAATAAATTTCAAGTTAAACATAATCACTTCTAATTTAGGATAATGTACATTTTGCAGCAAAATACATCGATATAGGCATTCTTTTTTTAATGTAATTGAGAGAAAATAGTTCTTTCATGTATTATTGCCCTAATTCTTATTTTCCTGCTTGGTCTGCTTGGTCTTATTACATAGAAACAACTCATCAACTTAACGTACGCTACTCATCTGGTAATTGTTTCTAAAAAATTGTTTCTGCTCACTCTGTTCAATATACTAATAAAAATGAAGATTCACACATCCAGATTTTTTTAATTTTTTGGGGACTTCGGCATGAACACAGTTCGTTGCCTCCTTGGTATTAATCCATAAATTTCCTATTGCTAGCTTCCATTCCTACAACTGTACAAACATTTTGGTGTAGTATGCAAACGTAGAATGTTCATTTTCTAAGAGAAAACAAAAATTACCCAGCAGTTACGTTACAGCTCTTAGTTTAGGTTCCTAAGCACTTTCGTTGAGGAAGGTTGAATTCGGGAAGTATAATTTTCATACGTGGGCCCAGCCAGAAGGAATGCAATGATCTAGCCCAAGCTTGAACACTAACCCTCCCATAGATTACCATTGTTGCTTAACGGGATTGGAAAGACATGTTCAAGCCCCAAACGAAGGCTTTCCGTAGATTCTCTCTACTGTTATACCGTAGAGCTAAGGCGGTGTATAGTGCAGTGCTTGTTGGTCGGTGCCCATCCGGGCCTTGGTCCTAGTCTAAAAGGGACAATTATTTGCAACACATCATTTATCATGGCCCCCGGAGCCCCATGACAAGGGAGAGGATTCGGCAACTTACTTCCCTTTTTCTCCCTGCACTTCTTTTCCAGATCGCTCGTCCTTCTCCTATACGTACACGCTATCTCTCTACCGTCGTTTTTCGCCCACGAAAAGCTGTCCAACTCTCCCTACACTCTTCGTCGTAGGTAAAAGCACATGTAGGGTTTGCTACCACACGTCTGTATTTTTAGAAGAAAGTACAACCTTGCACACTCGGCTAAGGTACCCTGATTGCATTAGCTGAGATGGTAACTAAGCTTAATGACTTGTATGAGTTGAAGTCCATGTAAAGTGTCTATCGCGAAAGAAACGTTCTCCCTGAAGCTCTGTGGTAAGAAATTAACCCTTTTCGTCCTTCTTATTTAGGGAACTTGCTTGGGCTCAGCCTTTTACTCTCGAAATAGTACCAAGTCATTACTTATTGTTGTCCCCCCCCAGACTTGTCCAATGGGACACAGAAGAACTATAGCAGAGAAAGAGCTCCGAGTAATTGGCTCGACGCGGGCCAGCTTGGCTCGCCTAACTATAACCGTTGGCTTTTGCAATTGCCAAAAAACTTTCCTATCATTATTCTCTTTCAAAACTTGTCCGTAAGCTTTTAAAAATGTACCCAAGGTGTTACTCCCCAGAGTCAGCCTTCGCTTGGTCACTCCTCAGTGGCTCTTGGTGGCGTTCTGTGTGGGGTTTGGTAGACTATTATGTGTGCGTGTGTATGAGTGTGTGGGTCTATAGGCCATGATGCAGCTTTTTTGCGTTAGATATCGTTAGATACCGAGGAAGATGAGTACCTTGGGTAGTTTCACCTTTAGTTTTTGGTGAAAAACGGCCCAGTGAACGTGTAGTCGCTCTCCGAAGATTGTCAAAACTGCTGAAAGGTGCTATAATCCAACTGAAATGAAAACCTCGTGGTGGTGTGTAGTAAAATTTGAATGAAGATGGCCGGGTGCCTCAAATAACGACTGTTAACCCTTTTGGGGTTGGAAAACGTGGACCTTTACTTGGTTACTAAGGTCAGGCCCGCCCCCATTGGCAGTCGCCCCGGCACTCCAGGGGCGCCTTGTATATGGAGTCGGTATTGGGATTTAAGCAGGCAAGGCAGTAAAACAGTACTGCACTAGTACCAAGACCATTACAGCGCGTACTTTAGTGGAGGGCAGTTTAGTTGAAGATTTGAGGTTTGTTGCCGTTCATCTCTGTGGGTTTTTACCATACAAAGTCCCCCAGAACTTGTGGTGTCCGGCTGGACAGTGATGGTTGTGCTTGTTAAAGAGGCCTGATTTTCGCGTTTGGGAGAAAAGGTTTGGACACACCGAGTGATGTTGTTGTTGCACGAGATGTATTTGGAAGATGGTAACAATCTGTGACGGATTGAGTGCACCAGTACGAGTTTACCGACACCCAAAGCTTCTTGACACGCTTCATAACATTGTGTCGTCGTTGTCCAAACAACTGGTGAACGGGGTAGACGACAAGAGTCAGCTGGCCCGCAAACGGACTTAAAAAGAAGAACGAACGCAGAAAGAAACTTAAGAGAAAAAGAAAAGAAAAAATTGCCAAAACTTTCTGGGCAAGAAGCCTATTTTCTAGTCTAAAAAAAAACGAAACGCTCAAAGCATACTTAAACGAATCAAAAGAAGAATACAAAAGCCGGAATCAAAACTCGTGGGGCGTCCAGCTAAAGCTATCGAATTATTCACCAAAGGCCGTGACGTCTCTAGGGACAACGGCCGGGAACTCCGCCTCGTACGTCGTGCGCCGCTTGCGCCGCGGAATCGTAATTCGGCCTGCCGGGGCATGGTATTGGGTATTGCTCCGACTGGGGATGTCGCTAGCGTAGGTTATATGTGTGTATGTGAGAGAGTTGGAGTATTGCGGCCACCCTGGGGTCATCCATCATCGTGACGTGCGTAGCGTTACAACTACAAGAGAAGGTTCAGAAGTAGTTGGGCAGTTCACTTGGGTGATTGCAAGTACTGCATTGGTGCTTGGCTTCACTCAACAATTAAACTTGGGAAGTGGTAGCTTCCAAAAAGAAAAAAAAACGTGTGCAAGTTCATCATGTCTTAAGTGGCCGGCACACTTAACCGTACATTTGGGTGTTATTTCAACTTCCAATTTAGGAAAGTTTTCAGTGTTAATTCCCCGCCAGTGTTAAGGAATAAATTCTGTGACCATGAGTTCGTTTTTGATCAATTCTGGTGCGTACGGCGACCCCAAGTTCCCGCCGAGTGAAGAATATTCGCAAGCGAGTTATATTCCCTCGGCCGCCATGGCGGCGGCAGCGGCCGCGGGAGATTACTACGCCAGTGCCGCCGCCGTTCACCATCACCACCACCATCACCAAACGCACCATCCGCAGCATTACGGCTACCCAGCGCCGGTGAACGCCATGAACCACCATCCGAGCGCGGTGGCCAGTATGGCGGGTTATTACGCCACGGGTCAGCATCACCCCCAAAGTACTGGCAGTTATTACGGCCCCGCTTGCGGAATGCCGTCCGGCATGTCGATGACCGCTCACATTGGGCCCCAACACCAGCAACTCCACAGTCCCGGACTCCACCAACAACCCCGGTTATCGCCAGGTTGTTCGCCGCCACCGGCCCCGCCGCCGCTGCCGAATAATAACGCGGTGGCGATGATCTGTAGCACGTCAGGTTCAGCGGTGGGCGGCTTACCACCTCACCAGCAACTGTCACCTTCAGCCAGTCTTCCGCTCCATTCTTTAACGCTAGGAGTGATAGGCCCCACCGCAGGTCAAACGCACTTACCACCTCATCAGCATAATGGCAGCCATTTGGCCGGATTACACCCCCATGCCCAGCTCCACCAGCAACAACAACAACAGCAAGCGCCAACCAGTCACCAAACCGCCGCTGGACCACTGCAAATGGTCAACACTCAGCAGCATTCCCAAATGTTAAACGCGTCGCAACAACCGCCGCCCAATCTCCACCTGGGCAGCGGCCCGGACGGCCCCGGCTCGCTCGGTTCATGCAACCCCAATTCACCCTCCATGAGCCAAGATTCGGACGATGACGACTTGGATAACGGCTCAGAGTCGCCCGGCAGTCAGCCTGTGATTTACCCGTGGATGCGGAAAATTCACGTCGCGGGCGCCAAAGGTTTCACCATGGACCCCGCTGCAGACCTACGTAAGTCCTTAGGAACACTTTTTAGCTTATTACGCCAAGTAGCCACTAAGCCTAGTCAAAACCGCCACACGTCGCAGTTCAAGGCGCTGTAACAATGACAAATCCTAACTTTTATAGTGTCTTATGTCGGTTCTTTCTAAGTTTGAAAGCGCTAGGCGCTGCAACAATGAAAAATCGTAACATTTAGAGTTTTCTTCGTCGGTTCTTTGTTAGTTTGAAAGTTCAAGGACGTCGCAACAATAAAAAAAATCTTTAAAAAATCTATGAAAAAGAACTAGCTATTAAATGTAGTCCAACCCGCCATACGCGAAAGTTTGCAAGCTTAAGGTGCTGCAGTAATGAATAAACTTAAGTTCTAGTACAATCTTCGCCGGTTCTTGGTAGCATTAGGCCTGAAAGGTGGATTCTTGGAGTAATTGCTTTGTTCTTCAGATCCTGGGAACTTCCAACCGGGTATGGAGCCTAAGAGACAGCGCACGGCGTACACCCGTCACCAAATCCTGGAACTGGAAAAGGAATTCCATTTCAATCGCTACTTAACACGTCGCAGACGGATCGAAATTGCGCATAGTTTATGCTTGTCAGAGCGTCAGATCAAAATTTGGTTCCAGAACCGACGGATGAAGTGGAAGAAGGATAACAAATTGCCCAACACCAAGAACGTGCGGAGGAAAACCAACCCGGCCGGGGTGACCACCACGGCCACGGGCGTGCCCATCTCCTCCGTCGCCTCCACGTCGGGCTCCAATACCCTTGCTACAGTGACCAGTACTTCCAACACCTCCAACACTAACCGGAATACCGAGGCCAACAATTCGTCCACCTATGGAATGCTCTCAACTGCCAATCTCAAAACGGATTATGGATTAACCAGTCTCTGAAACCATAACAGCGACAAGATTCATTGTTGATCGTTTCAAGTGCAGTTGAGGGCATTGTTGTGACCATAAACGTTTGAAGACGTGTAACGAGCTCAGGGTTTAATTCTACGTAAAAAAAAGACACATGGACAACACCTCGTCATAGTAAAACGAGCGACAAGTTTCGTTTTGGTAGTGATGTGAATACTCCGACTAGCGAAAAATGGGTCCGACGGCTTTGAATGGTTTGGTTTCAATGAGAAGGTGTTAATGAAGGCCTTTTGTGCAGAAGAAACTGAAGCTTTTTACGACTCACTTGGGCTAGCGACGGATGTTGAGACCAAATGGGCCTAAACATGGCCGCCAACGAGGGAAGCGGACTAGCGGCGGCCATTGCTCTCGAACCTTCGATGTTTGAGTTATAAACTGGGTTGGCTTCGATCTGAAGCAAACTAGGATGTTAGAACTACTTTGACACCAGGTCGTCTCTTTTCTTTAGCCTTTCTGTTCGAAAAACTGCCATAAGTCGCCCATCCTCTTTTGATAATTGCTCTCTTAACGCGGTCGTTAGCTCAAGCACGTGTCATTTGCTTCATTTAGGAAAGTTACACCAGACAAATAGACAGAAAAAACAAGTTTGTGGAGGGCGGTGGTAAACAAATGAGAAGCTGATGAGTTGGGGGAATCCCTGAGAATAACTTCCAAAACTTAGCAACAATGAATTTGGTGTAGAACATGCATTCAAGTCTCCCGCGTTTTCTTCAAAGTGTTTAACTTGGTATAAGAAAGTTCCTAATGCAGAGTTAGGGCGTTTTTGCACCGATGAACGCGAAAAAAATTGCGTTTTTTTTAAATCAAACGTTTTCGTTGCGAGCCTTGTGAAGCGAAGTAGAAGTTGAGTAGCAAGTTGTGTTTGTGAATAACCAAAGTTTGATATATTAGTCCACAACAAACGGGTTTTACTTCAACGCTGTCTACGTGGCTCTGTGCCTGTTTTGCAAGGATGAAAAAGATAAAAAATCCTTGTGGCAAAAAATAATGCTCAAGCAAAAAGAAGAACCAGGTGCAGAGATGGATGGATTCGAAGTTTTGACATTGTAAGGTTTTAAATAGGTAATGAATCAGTAACAGCGAAAATCAAAGGCACAGGCTAGTGAAATCATGGACTTTTTCTGTGTTTCGAAACGAGATTCGAGTCAAAGTTTCAACCTTTTTTGGAAAAAATGGATAATGCAACACTTTATAAACAAATTGTTATGTTGGTTATGAAAACAGTATTAGGTGAGAGTGTTTTAATGAGTTTTCTGAACGAAGTTTTAGAACCTTTTTCCTTTTAGTCACAACCCTACCTCTTTGTATATGACATTGTCCTTTTTGTCGAGTGACTAGAACTTTTATTACAATTCTTATGCTCCTTCATATTTGCGACGCGATTGTTTCTTTGGGGTTGAATAAGAGGGTGCTTTCAAACTTTTTTAAGCGACAAAAAAGTGCTATAACGAAGGCCTGTATATTTGTCTTGCGCAAAGATGGATTGTGTATAATTCAAAGTGGAATTTGTATTGTATTGAGCAAAGCGTAATGAAACAGAAGTTAGCATTATTTGTGTACAGTTCTTAGACCATTCTTGCGTTGGAATTTTTTGGGTAAAATAGATGGTATATATTATGAAATAAACTGGTGGGAATCTTTTTACTCATACCTACGATGATTATTTGTGAGAAAACTCTTCATTTCACTTGATTCGTTGGCAATTCCTCCGACTTGCGCAATTTCTTCGTTTAATTCTCCTCGGCAGGTTCTTCATTAACTTCAATTCATCGACTATCATGAGTCTTTAGAGCTCGTAGGTCAAACGAACTGGAGTTTGAATATCTCGGAAGTTTTCTTCCAAACTTAACCGCCGAATAGGAAATTGGATGCCAGTGTTTTGGCGACTGTTAAGGCAGTAAGTGAAAATATACAATAATGTACCCAAACTGGGTATCACTTATGGATAAAATTCATACTGGTTGTTGTTACTTGTCGATACAAGCCGAGGAAAGAAAGAAGTATTATTTTGCTGCAAGTCTGCTGTAAGTGCAAAATGTGCCATGTCATGGTACACAACGGACACAACTATTCGACACGTATGCAAATGCCCGTAACAACGGCTAACACAACTGCACCGAGCCGTAACTGATCCCACGAAACGAATACTGCCCAACCAAGGTGTTTTCCATACCAAAGAAACCATATGGAAAGCCCGTGCTGAACTTTTTGTGCTGCAGGCTAATCCAAAAGTCCTGACGCACTTCCGTAAAACGATATAGCGCTTGTGTATCTCAAAGTTTGGTTTACTATTCTTTCAAAAGATGTACATACAATTCTTCCAGAATATCTTGCACATTCCATTGCTTCAGGGGATTCGTAAGGTGGTGAGATATTCATTGTTACGTTGTTCCTCAAAAGTAAACGAAGTCTGAAACGTTAGAGACGGCCTAATTTAAACTAATAAAAATCGATACTACAAAGATGTTGTTCTTAGTTACATAAATAGTTAAAATTATCTTGGCCGAAAAGGACCTAACGTAGTAAGGATCTCAAACACTAAACGTTTTTCTTAGAAATACCAAGTAGGTAAGCTTAGAAGCATGTCTTTTTCTTCTCAGTTTTTTTTCAGATCTATTCTTTAATTACAAAGCTTCCATTGTTACGCGCTGGTAACGGAGACTTGAGAAATAATTATCACAATTACATGAGGATATTCTCTATGTATTCCTGCGAATGTGGAATAGCCTACTTCGTGCGCAATTTTTTTTAATTCAGCGTGAACAAAGCTCTTCGCCGATTTTTATTGCCCATTTCCTGATTAGTATGATTTTTTCTGTACAAATTTTTTACATTTTACATACAAAAACGGGCTTGATGACATGATTTGATGGCTTTCAGCTAAAGTATAACTAGAGTAGCCTTGTTTTTATGTATTAGTAAAGCTTTTGACAGAGATTTTCACTGCAGTGAAGGTATTCGGGTTTGTAAGTATAGTTTACGCGTTGAAGTTTACTTGGAATCAAAGCAACAACGAATTTTTGTTATCTCGAAAGGTAGGATGCGTAGGGGGTCTCTCAAAAGTTTTTTTTTCTTAACTTTCATAGCGTGAGTGAAACTCGTTTGGCTTTATTGACCAGTCGATAATACAATACAATCTATTCCACAGGCAGGAAAAAAGCAGATACACGGCAACATGTCGGGCAACTTTGTGTAGGGACTTGTTCAGAATTACTGAGTGATATGAGTTTCAAGAAAAGAAAAGACCTCTTAGTCTGCATTATTCCATAAAAAGGCTTTCTACCTACGTTATTGTCTTATTTTATCCAGATCAGAGACTTGGTGCAAGTATTGCCCTCAAATTTGGCAAAATGACACTGTTAAGGCTATCGTGCAGGCTCCTTAAAGCATCTTTTACGTAATTGCTTCCGTCCGTTAGTTTCAGATTAATCACATGAATAATCTTCAAATATTTCCCAACTGATAAACTAAATGTTGAATCTGAATTTTGTGTTTGGTAAAAGAATAGTGACAAATGGCTCTAGTGAACTTTGCGATCGAATGTCTATAATTGCGTGGCTACCAAAAAGCTGAACTCTGCTTCGCTTGTTACGAATGTATTACAACTTTTTTAATAAAATTTTTACAACGTGCACTAGGCATGAAGATCAGAAACTTTACTGTCGAGATTTTATTTTGATATACTGAGTACTATTTATGAAATCGCCCACGCCGTTTAGCATATAATTCCCTTCAGCAACGCCATGCATTGCAATACTGCGTCGAACCGCAGTCTCATACCCGTTTGGTGAACTCCCTGAACTCGCGGTTTCAAATTTGCGGATCGCAGTTCGAAGCGTTCTTTCCTCAAACTATTCTGCCGGTGTTGTGTCATGTTACCTTCGTTGGAGTGTATTGAAAACGAAAACCACAGCCTACTTGCTGTGGTTTTGGTTGTTCGAATTTCTATATTTAATACGCAATTGTCCTTCTACGAGCGTTCTTAGCTACCTAAGCCGTGTTACATTTAACAACAATAAATTTGGCATGTGAATTGTATGGTGTAGTACGCGTACTCAGTGCGATACTAGACAGTTACAACCACCAAAACTCCTACCGTAGTTCTAAGGCCTTAGCTTCCAACACAGCCCCCAAACCCACCCTACGGAAAAAGTTGAGCATGCATGTGCATGGAAACCTGGCAAAGCGAAAATCCATCTATCTCAGCTGGAAAACCATTTATCATGCCTGCCATGACCGGAGCTCCGGCATCGGCTATACTGTACTGTAGTCTTTTCTCTCTTATGTTAGGAACGCTAGCGAAAAACTCCAGGAACCAAATAACACCCGCTGAAGAAGAAATCTAGCTTACATGCAATGCTAGGTTTAGGGAGAAAAGAAAAAGGGTCTTTCGCATGTACCGTTGCTTATACACTTGCCCCAGCACAGGAAATCAACCAACTTTGATAAACAACTAGACAACAACAACCCTTCTTGAAGGTAACTAGAATTCTTCGACTGTATCACTCTTTTAACTTGCAGTATTATTTTTGTATAATTATTGGTTACATTCCAGGTAATTCGCCTTGATTCGACGCTAGGGGGCGGAGCTAGCACAGAAATGCTGACTGCAAAAGAAATGCGCGTATTTCGGCCGAGAATTTCCATTACTGTCATGCACCAACTCTTTCAGATGGTAACGTACCAAATTTTGTGATTTGTATTATTTAATTTTTACTTTGGCATTAACATTGCGGATTGCGGGCGATGGTTTGATTGATAAAGCGAAGCTTGTTATAGGGACGCTTAAACGTTCATAAGCGAAGTTTAAGTACGTGGAACGAAAAGGATAGTCGTTGTGTGTATATTAACGGCTTATTGAGACTTTACAAAGTTTTCAGAATGATTATAGCGCGGTCCAGGGTGATGGATTAGGGGTAAAAGAGGCGGGTCAAGTTAGCCGGGCTGCTGTAGGTCTCTGAATGTGTGCGATGAATCTTGTAGTAGAGTCATAAGGTGCCAATAATGGCGTGGTCAATGGCTTTTAAAGTGTCGTGCACAAGTCGTCTACGGCACACGACCAAAATGTGTCTGTGTGTGCATTGAGCTCTCGTTAACATGATGGATTCTTTCTTTCTTTCGGTGGCCGGAAGATCTGGCCCGTTTTCGGCCCAACGACAACATTTTATACACACCGAGAAGACTATATAGCCTTGGCGGCTCTCTTGTCTTGTACAAAAACTTTTCCATTTTCCTACAAAGTGGTGACATGTCTCCTTCGGAGGAAACATCGATTAGCCACCACTTATAGCATCGTTTTCAGAACCATTTCAAGCCCCCTTCTCTGCCTTTAATGATGTTTCACTCCCATTGTTGGAACTGTAGGCCTACTCTCCACCTGTACTAAGCGGGGATTTTTGAGTATTGGCCCAAAACTCCCACGAGTGATACTTTACTTGCTTACGGTCCATTTCTGATGTCTGTCAGAATCTAAATTCGCCATCTTGGGTCGCTGTGACGTCACGCACCCGCTATTTGTGACGTTTTGTTTTCCATTTCTTTCCTTTTTAATAGTCGAACGTCGCCATTTTGTGATCTCGATGATGACGTCATATACCCGCCATTGTATTCGCTGTAAATGGCTTTCATTATTGACAAACGAACCTTTACGATTATCGAGGACATCCTTATTCCGTCCACGGTTAATTTCCGCCATGTTTGAAAATCGAACTTTTCGATCTGAGGTCTAAGCGCCGTCACGTATCCGGCATTGTATTCCTTTACAGTCTGTTTATTTTTATTATTGAGAATCGAAAATCGCTATTTTGGAATATCCATCTACTCGCCATTCCATTCGTCTGTTACCCATTCATTTCATTCGTCGCCGTTTTGGAGAAGTAAGCCTCACCATCTTGGATCGTGACGTCAAAGTTAATCTATTCCTTCACGTATGGCACGTATTTCATTGTTGCAATTCGAAAGCTACCGTCATGGGTCTCAGTGACGTCACATTTTGCCACTGTATTAATTTATTACCAGCTTTTCATTGTTGAGAGTAATTATTGCACCATTTTGGTGCGTCTCCACCATCTTAAATAATTGAACCTCGCCATCTTGGGCCTCAGTGACGTCATAGGCTCGCCGTTAGTATTTATTTTCACTTTCTTTTGCTGTTGAGAAGCGAACGTTCGCATTTTAGGGAGTTGAACGTTACTAGCCCAGGGTCTCGGTGACATCACATGTCACTCTTTTGTCCAACAGTGGAGGCTGGGAAAACCCCGTCGCAAAGTCCTAAAATGGCGTCGTTCAACGCTCATAGTAGCAGAGGAAATTGAAAATGATTTTCTCAAACCCAGTTCAGTTCATTGTTGACATTTCAGATTTAAGTTTACTCTATTCGGGTAAAAAAAACAGCACTGGACAAAGTCGATTCAAATTCAGTACAACTCAATGGAATTAAAGTCAGACTCAATTCATTGAATTGAATTTGCCGGCTCTGGTTTCTGTCAGACCTTGGCAAATTCACGGAAAGTAAAAGCCAGTTGAAATCAAATGCAAAACGATTTTCTGCAATACAATTCATTGTTCAGTTCAGAAAAATTAAGTGAACTATATTCAGTTTTTTTTTGGGGGGGGGAGGTGGACAAAACGTAAGTTCAATCACAATTCAGTGTAAGTGAATCAAATTTAAGTAAATTCAATTACAAAAGATGAGATTTTAGCCAAAAGCCGGCGTCAAAGGATAATAACTGGATAACAGTCCGTTTGAGAAGGTTTAGTACCCCAAGTTAACAAACTCCCACTTGAGCTGTTTAGCGTTGTTTATCCTACCCATGCAGGCACGGGGATCTGGGTTAAGTCCATCATCTTGCCAAGTAGTGCGTTCGTACTACTGTGGGGGTTGAGAAAATCAAGAAACCGAAAACTGTTGACTGGACGCTGATCACGGCCGTGTCCTTCTCACCCCCGCGAATAACAGAAAGGCGAGTCCGGGCTCCGGCCTATTTGCCCCGGATGAGCTATGGTACAGTGTAGCCATCGAAAGGGAAAAAAGGGTGCCTCCCCAAGCTTCCGAGTGCTGTATGTGGTGCACTTATGTGTAAGCCTTGTATGCATGAGTTGGTTGTAGGAAGCAGCCAGCAAGAGCACCGCCTTGTAAGATTAATGATGTTCGTGTTTCCCTTTCGTATTCACTCCCGATGCCCGAGCCTGCCTGCCGAGCAGCTGCGTCTGCATGTTTACCCGAAAACTCTTCGGTGAGCCGAAGCCTTTCGCCCTTCCCCAAAGGAAAAAAAGGGTTAGATTCCCCTCTTTGATTGGGTTTTTGGGATTGGCCAAGTATTGGGGGGGTGTAGTGTGAACGTAGGCGCAAAGAAAATTGGACGCACAACAGGAACAATATTACTATACGGCATATTACTGCCTTGCCCCTAACCATAGCCCCAACCATTTTCTTAGCCCTTACAATATTCGGTAGGGGAGGGAAGAGAATCAGCTTCGCACCAGGCAACCACAAACGCAACTGATTGACCCAACTTCCCCCCGCTATCAAGACCCAATCGTATTCCAGGGTATTCCACATTCCTGGTGCCGGGTACTAAGGCAAATCCGTCTGATTGTTCCCGAAATTTGTTTCGTTCTGGTTGTAAACAAGTTCCAAGACAGGTTTTCTAATGGTAGGTTTTGTCGTGGCCGCCTCTTGACGAAATGCAAATGGCAGGTTGGGGGCAAGAAATGACGCATTATAAGTAGAGGGCATGTGGTAATGCCTAATGCGGTACCGGAGAGAAAATGGAACGCTTCGGGGTGAACATTGTTCCATGTTTTGGGAGTATTGTATTAACGGGATTTTATAATAAAATAAAATGGATAAATGTGGTTTAGTAGTAAAATAGGTTGCTACAATAATTGGTTGGAGGGTCATGGCCCCTGGTGTAAGATAGCGTGGTAAGGAGAGAAAGAAAAATTCAGAGAAAAAATGAAAACGGATGTTTTTGGGAAAGTTGGAGCTTTGGGGCCAAGTGTGAGATGTTTGGGAGCTCTTTTCGCCAGTTTTCTGAATTTTCGTTTGTTGGGGGGCTGTAGGAGATGTAGGGGGATTATGAAAGGGTCTGATGCCGCTCCCATAATGTGAGATCGCTCCCAACATCATTAATCACGACCGGAGTGTCCCCCCAACGTTTCTTCTTTTTGAGAAACGTCGTCTTCTCAAACTATATGAAGCAGCCCCCCTCCCCCCCGTAACCCGGTACGATGGCCAGAAGGGCTTTAGTGCAAGACCTGGAGCAGATTCACGCCCCCGAAAAAAGAATTCCTCCGAAAAGGAAGAAGAAAGAGAGAATCACCATTGAATTAAGTTAGAGCGTCTTTTTTCCCTTTCAAAACTCGCTCCAGGAAGGAAGAAGTAACGAATCTTGAAGCTTTTTTGGACAGTTTTGTTGAATTTTGGAAGGAATTTAATATTGTACGTATTAAAAGTCACGTGACACGGAATTTTTGTATAAAAAATAAGGCTGAAGAGTTTTTTGAGTATTGCGTGCATAATGACTGGCTTAGTCGGAACGTGGCGCCCCCTTACCACGGTAATGGGAAACCAATAGTGAAAACGTCTAGCGTCTGAACTTTCTACTATTTCGTTCTGCGGGAATTGATCTTTTTAATGTAATAGACATTTGTGAGACTTTGAGGCTTTGAAAGTATGCATATTAAGGGTATGGTGTGCCTAACCGTACTGTAGGGTGCCTACATGCTAAACAGCATAGGCGATTTTACAAAAACTGCTTAGTATTTCATTAAAAAATCTCGACAGTAAAGTTTTTGATTCTGTTTGTTTGTTTTGGTTTTAAAGACAACCGATGTAGCATGTTGCAACGCATTATCGTCTTCGGCTGTCTAAATGTTTTTCATTTTAATACCCAGTGCACATTCTCGAGATTGTCTTAAAAAAAAGTTCTTACTAAATTCATGGCGACCTATTCAAAATCTCAGCTTTTTTGCACAGAGCATTTAAAACCGTCAATTACAAAATTCATTAGAGCCATTTTAAAGTACGATTTTACAGCAAATAGAATTCGTATTCGACATCTTCTTTATGGAGTTGTCACTTGAAAACTGTAAGAAAATGTTCAGGTGATTAATTCAAAACTAACCGCCAGATTTCAGTTCTGTTTCCGCCAAGAAATTAGGTAAACGGCGTTTTAGTGTACCTTGAGGACGGATGGTGGGTGAGAAGCCATTTTAATTCACTTTTGAGTTCATAGTTTTAAAGGAAGGACATTAGTTTACTTTTTTTTATTTTACAAATTCGCGAAAACACAACAAGGATTCAGCGTAGGTTTTGTGGAAGTGAAAAAAATAGATGTTGGCTTCCCATGTTGATAGATGCCGCTATCTTGGGTGAGCTTTCGGAATTAACTAGTGAGAACTTTCATTGTTGCGCGTTTTCACGCTCAATGGCTGCTGTCAATGCTCACGCTCAGTGTCAGTCTTTATTACACTTCTGTTCGCTGCAATTTCTATTCTAGCTGTGCATTTGCCTTTAGTGTTTCACTGTTGCTGTTTAAAGGTTTTTATACCTTCGCTTTGCTACAGTTTACATTTTGGCCATTTTCGTGGCATTTTCCTTGTCCCTGGTTTTCCTAGTGGTGGACATAACAGCAGTTAATGAGTTTTCATTGTTGGGGTGGCACATGAAGAAACGGGATAGCGTAGGAAAACGTGCGAAAAAAGTTTAACACGTTATTAAAGTTATTATAGCGTGTCTACTGTATGCTATTCATGTTTTTGTTCACTTTTATAGAGCAAGTATTTTGTTCTCCGTGTGTGTTTTTATATTTGTAGTTTTTGTATCTTTATTTTTATATTCGAATTTTTGTTTCTATTTTTTATATTTGTAGTTTTTTGTCTTTATTTTTATATCCGAATTTTTATTTATATTTTTATATTTGTAGTTTTTATCTTTGTATTTTTAATATTTATTCCTCTTTTTTGTTTCAGTTAACATATTATATTTGGTCCCATTTTTTTAAACGCGATGGTGTATTGTAGAGTCTCGATAGTGACGAGTTCCGACTAATCCCGTTCGTAGCTTGCCCTTTGCCATTTTCTTGTATCAATAATTTTCCTTGCAAATTGATATTCGTATTTTTCGAAAAATAGTCTTGGAATTATTGTTGATCAGTAGACATGTTGGGTGGTTTCTGTAGCGACAAGCTTCTATTGGAGTTGCGGCAATCTGGAAATGATTATATTTCGTCAAATTGATGGTGGGCATGAGCGTTTCCAAAGGACATGAAGGAGTAATTTGATTAGGTCGACCTCTGGGTGTCTTGCTCTAGTTTGCCCAAAATCTGCTATCTGTTAACATGTTTCCACGACCTATCTTTTTCGGTCTGTGACCTTTTTCTCTGCAGGGCCTGGCCAATTCTCACCCCGTTTTTGTTTTTAGCGTCGATTTCAAGCAAAAGGGCTAAAGGCCATAAAACTTTCCACCCTTTGCGAAATGGGGTGCTGGTACTGCTCCTTGGAAGGCCTCGGTGGAATGATAAATGATGTTGTGGCGCTCTTTTCCCCAAAAATCGTACAGACAAGAGCTTTTGCATTTTGCAGATTTGTGCACACGAATATTTGAAAGACAGATACTGTACAGACGCACAACAAGCCAAATTTCCCATTCGGAGAGGGACTTTTTCTTCTGGGCAGAATGGGAAAAGCCTGTTCGCTATAATCTTTGTACTTCGTCAAAACTCGTACTATTGAGATGATTTTTACCCTCGTATATTGTTCTCCCCTTTATCCACAGTTGACCCTCCGTAGATACCTAAGTAACCACAACCCCAAGTGGTAGGACTTTTTGACAAATAAAAAAGGAAAATTTTTGGCTATTTGGACAAAAAGGCTGTAACTTTGACGAAGGATACAAACGTGAATGGTAGTTGATTCTTAGCGAGTATAATAGTATAGACATAATCTGTAATCAGGAAAGCTATTTAAAAAGCGATTACTTACGCACACTTCGGAAATAATGCGAAAAATATGAAAAAATACGTACAGAAAAACTTTAAACAAAATAATGAAGTTACCAATCTGTGTCTGCAATGCGTTACGCATGTTTTTTATTCACTTCTATAAAGTAATATATTTTATCTACATATATGTTTTTATGTACTTGTATTTTGAATGTTTTGGATTAATATTTGATATTTCTTGTAATTGTTTACGTATTTTTCCCCATTTTCTTCAGCGCGGTAGTGCATTCCAGTCTCGGTTTACGATAGTAACCAGTTCCGCAGGATTCCGTTGGTAGCTAGGGATTAACGTAAATCGAAGTCTTTTATAATTTTTCTTAGCAATCTTTTCGTACAGTACACATTTATATTCGCATTTTTCAAAGCACAGTCTTTGACTTACGAAACCTAGTTCCATTTTGCATCCTCTTCAAGGATAGTTTTCGGCGAGGTCCTAGTCACTGATAACGTGTAAGTGCGAGGTGAAACTGGTTACATTTGCAATGTATCAATATTAACTTTCAAAATTATAAACAACCCATGAATTGTCGGAATGTTAAAAATTTTATACCTTCGGGAGATACTTACGGTGAATCCTCTAGATTCTCAGCCTAAGACATATAACAAAAATAGATTACATTTGGTCTAATTTACAAATGAAATGATTATCTAATTATTAAGCCTACAAGTCCCGTCAGATTTAACTAAGCCATCGAGTTGAACTCTTTGTAGCCAATAGAAACGTTCGAATGATAAAGGCTCGCAAAAAATAACGATCCGAAGCGCGATCAGTGTCCCTCAAACACGGCAACCATGACCGACAAAATTGTCAACCCCCGTCGAGTTGGTGAATCAGCAGGCCTGCTGTGAAGTTTTGTAGCAAGAGACGTACAATGCTCGCATACTGATCCATTTCACTCTTGTCTGCAACCATGTGAAGGGCATTTTTCTTAGCAAAGACACCCAAGTCAAACATGGGCTGGCAATAACTTCTATACTTTTAATTGAATCAAGTCGACTGTCAAATGCAGTCCCAAGAAGCCATCGCTAGCCACACCCATCTCAGGCCTGAGTTCTTCTGTAGCTTAGTACTTTTCAGCAGACTTCAGCGCGGAAATATTTTTTGTCGTTACCTACTTTATAAAATATATGAAAATAATGTGAAATCTAACGTGGAAATCTTTGAAAATGATGTGGTCTAGTGTCTCTTGCAGTACAAGTAGGAAAAAAACTGGATCAAAGCTTAAACAAAGTAACTTAAACTTACTGATTTTAACAGTAACTTCAAACCGATCTGCAAACCACATCTTGACAAGAAAGTTACAAGCTAGATAATTAAACTTCGCTATATGCACATTATCGAACACGAGCAAAGCTGGCCATATAGGGACCACATCTAGGGATATCTTTTCTGTTTATTGATATATGCCATCTTAGGCTTCCGCCTATTGATGATTCTATACATTTAGAAGAGGTAAAGTTTTGTACATGCTTCATTTCGTGCATGATTCATTTCCGATCGTACTTGTCCAGGAATATCTTATGTATCTTATATCTCGTGTATTGAAGCAAACCCAGGGGCAATCTAACCCACAGAACCGTAAAAAAAATCCTTTCAACGCCCAAGCCTTCCTGACACACTTAGAAGGAGAAAAACAATAATAAGTTCTTCGCTTTAGATGCCTTTACAAAATATGTAGCAAAAATAGATAGGCAAAATAGAGGTCTACTTCTGATATCTAGAGAAAGCCAGTCATTTGTTATTTAGCGAAAATTAAAGCGACATGTTAAATAAACCTCAGGAAAAAGTGACTGAATATTAAAAAATAGTTGAATATCAACAACAATGCACAACATTCAAAGATAACAAGGTTCATTGAGGAAATTACCGAATATTTAACTTTTATGTGCTAACGGTTATAAGTTGTGCAAGGATCTCTGTTATGAACACACAATTGCAGTGGCTAAAACTGGACAAAAAAGAAATTTCCCATCGCGCCGGCAAGCGAGCTGCAGCGTGCCGAAATTCATTGAATGAATGTTGCTGTTCCGTCGCCGCAACAATGAATGTTGCTATTCCGTCGTGCGAGGAGCTGTGTCGCTACGCGCGCTGTACCAACAGAGGACTGCCGAGGAAGGGGAGAACCGCTCCCGCAAGTGCCGTGTAGTTAGAAAAGGGCCTTATCTCGCTTTTGGACGCGTCCTGTGTCGTAAATCGTGTGACAAATCTGTCATAGTCGCTCTAAATCAGTAGGCAGTCCATCAGTTTACAGTTTTCGTCATACTTTAATAGGCCTGTTCATTAGTCCGTCCCTCAGCCGTCGCTAACTCCCCAGTCACTCTACCTGTGTCCTAATGCAAAAATGGGATTCTCATTTTTCATTTTTTCAATTTCGAGTGCAATCTTCTCCGCTGCGAAGACTTCCGGAACTTAATTTAGCTACCAACGCAAGAGCATTCGCCCCGACAATTGCTAGCCCAGCCCCGTGACTAATAATTTCGAACAGAAGGTTGAACCAAGATTTTGTCGTATTCTCCAACTGTCTAAAACTTATCATTTCGAGCGATTTACAATTTAAATTAACAGTCAGTTGAACCCCTCAAAATTTCTAAAATGTCGTCCTACAAGGCCGATAGTGCTTGTGAGATATTGAATACCATGTAGAGCCACTGGGGAAAAAAAACAGTGAACCGATACGAAAAATAAATAATAACTAGGAAAGAAGAAACGAAAATTGGGCGTAAAAATGCAAAAGTTTTTACTTTGCGTGGCTGCTACTGCTTCTGTAATCGAAAAGCATTCTCTGCCAATAGTAAAAAAGCTGGCTGGGGCTTTGCCTGATAGAAAAACTCGGACCTGTCATCTGAGCAGTGAAGCGACGTCGACAGTGATGGATGATACCGACGCTGCCGACGCCGCTCCTGTGGTCCTTACCAAAAGCAACACCAAGCGGAGCTTTAACTACTTTTTTCTCATTCTTACTTATTCAGCCTCCGCCGGTTCTGTTATTTCCTGATTCCGTGGCGACCTAACTGGTGGGAGAATCAACGATTCCCATAACTGACCTTCGTGAGCCTCGAGCTCAACCCCCAGGGGAAAATGAAGGGGAAAAACTGGTCATATTATAGTAGTGATACATGAGACAGACACACACACATGTTTGTGTGTGTAAGGTTTTTCGGCCGGGTAGCGTGACACATTCATTTCTCACTTGTCAATGGACGTTGTTACGATGCTGCAGCATTGGGAGGTGACAAAGGACGAGGTTCCTTTGGCTGACTTTGAGACCTTTTTGGCATTTGACGAGTCGGTAAGAAGATGCTGTTGCATTGGAGGAAGATGCTTTTCGGGGAGCTCCCGACCGAGTCTGCGAAGATATGCAAGCATGTGTGTGTGTGAAAGAAAGGCAAGACACAAGATGAGCAAGCAACATGACCGCATTACAAAACCAAAGACACCAACACAACAAAAACCTATCCCCCACCCACCCATAAGGGTGGTTGACACCCCCTACCCGAACTCATCAAGTTAAGACGTCTTCTTTGGTCGCGACTTTTTGGCACCCTGATGAAAAAGGCGTCCAAGTTTTGGACTTGTGCGAGACTTGAGAGAGAGCCATAGCATCTTTTTCCCCAAACTCTCCGAGATGAGTTTTGACTGACGAGAGACCCAGGCAACTCAACAGACTTATAAAGACATCACATCAGCTCGCTAACAAAATCTTGTGCAGTTTGTAACCTCAGTGTCAAGTTTGTACCCCAGTGTTTCTTACCTAGTGTGATTTACTTTTATATATATAAAAAAAATCATCGAAAATCCGCGATTGGGTATTGTGCCTTCGCTGCTCCAAGATTGTGGGAAGGATTTTTCGTGGTTAACCGAGGGGCAGCCCGAAAGGTAATAGGCGAACGTAGTTGTTTGCTGTCGTTTCTGTGCTTGGCTTCTCATTGATAACGTTCGGAGATCATTGTCGCTTCCGTGGTGGGCTTGTGGAATATTTTCCATTACGGGAAAACGTATCGTTTGGTATACTTGATTAACCCATGATTATTGATTAGAAAGATTTTTTTTTATTTTTAGGTGGAACTTGAGGTTTTCTTGGTTTTGCCCGTTACAAGGGATTGGGACTAAATTGGGGAAAGAAATGTAGACAAGAGATAGGGAGAGCAAGTTGGCCAATGCAAGCGAAGCATTTTATTCTGAGCTGTCAGATTATGGTTGTGATCCATCAAAGTAGTGACAGTTGCAATGAGTAGGTGTGGTGGTGCGTGAGGGACGAAAGACGAGAGAGGGGGGGATGCGATGGGTAAAAGTAGGAGTACCGGGGGAACCCGTCGCTCTTTGGGCGATGGAGCTTGGTGGATCCCCCCAGCCACCAATGCAGACTCTTGTTGTATCGCGCTAGCGAGATAATCCGTCAGGCACATGACGGCGCGAGCCAGCCCCGTGATCTTGTCGGGCCGGGAAAGAAGCTGGGCGAAAAGAATGGATATGACGGTTTGCAGCGTATTTTTTTGTGTGTGTTAATTGAAAAGGTGAGATCTTTAGAATTGAAAAGTCTGCGTTATAGGTTTAGAGATGTCGTCAAACAAGGCGTAAGTAGCAGTTACTTGTCTGTCTTAGTTACAAAAGAAGGGTTTGATGTATTAAATCCAAGCGGGTTGTTGAAATAGAGTCCGCGTAAGTGAATATGTAAGGGAAATATTGAGTTAAGCGGGATAAAAGGCTAATCGTAATGGAAAGACCCATTGAAGGAGGTAAAACTATCTGTGCGCCGGTCTGTACTGAAGAGTAAGGCTCTCGTATTTTGTCTTTTTTACGTTGAATGACTAGGACATATGGCAAGATGGCGTCGTGACGATTTCCCAACAAATTTAATATGTTTAGAAACTTTTTAATCAAATATGAATAAGTAAGTCGTATCTAGAACTTACCAAGGACCAATACTCGAAAACAGAAAATCTAGTCAGTTGCTGTTGAATTAAATGGGACTAAAACGTGTCCGTAAGCTTAGTGTTTAAGTAGGCTGATTAGTCGAATAACGGACGTTCAAATAAGTGGCTCGGTTGCATTGTTCCCTTTCGATATGAAACAATAGTGCATACTTCAATTGATAGAATTCCAACAGAGGAAACTAGCATGAAATCATTGGTACTGGTACAGGTACGTGTCCTGGCATTCTAGATCTATCCTTATGTACTTTATTTGTGTTAAGACTTGGATTGTTTCGTATTATGACATAGTTGGAATATCGCAAGTTCTGGGAACAAAGTGCTTTTCGCGCAACGATTATTACAAATGAACCAAGAATAAGTTTGCCATTCACTATGTATTCAGGCTGAACATGGGTAACAGAGACTATTTCAATCCTCGAGGAGAGCTATTTAGCGGCTATGCCATCTTTCATTGTTAGTAACAATGGATGTTCTTATGGGTGAGTTTTGCCTAGCGGATAGAGCAACTCCAATTTTTTTTAACAGTGAATGTTCTGTAGCAATTTCTATTCCATAACTGTAGTTACAAGAAAATTCAAATAAAAAACTATGTAAAAAACTATTCAGAAACGTGAAGTGAAATGAGTTGGAAGTTTGGAGCATATTGGTTGTCTTTTCGTCAATTGGAACGTTTTTCAAATTGGAATCAACTTAAAATGTAAACTTTTAAATTAATTCAAACTGAATTCAAATGCTTTAAAAGAAGACCTCTGTTAAAACCATCAGTTAATTTACAGCTTTTCAAGTCAAAGTCAATTTGATAACTAATCAAATTCAAGTACGATAAGAAGGAAAAACGCAGCGAATCAGGTGAAAATCTTAGTGAAGTGGGGCTACCGATAATTGGAACAAAGAGAAAACGAAAGATTACGTATAATTACTGTTTTGCGTTTTAATCATTTGCATGATTACCTGTAATATATCCAAAAACTTTGCAAGTCAGCTTTCTAAAATCATCTTATAACGTCGTTTTCAGCCTTATCAATTTCAACCACAGTTAAATTTTGTTTCTTTCATTTGAAACTGATAAGATGGTCCAGTTCAAATCAAATGAATTGGATTCAAGTCAAATTCACCAAGATGAGTGAGATTTATTCGGCTTTGCGTGGAGCATTCGTTGTTAATAATAGCTCTTGTTCTTATCGCTTCTCACTTGCAAGTTGTACAGAACAAGTCGTGCTCACATAATATACACTTTTTTCCAATTTTCTTGGCAATTTTGCGTAACCCTGCAACTTGTGCGTGGTACGTTACGTAGTTTGCATGTAAATAGGGTTGAAGAGGAGTTTGGAGAAAAGTCCGCTTTCGAAAAACCCGTGCTCCGAATGATTAATGTTCCCAACTGTCCTTGTTCGGTACAATTAATAGTACTAACCTACGCATCAGAACGTAGGTAATCTTGTGCGTCTCCGACCGTCACGTTGTTATGTGATGGAGCGAACTATTTGTTAGGCTAATTTGAAAACAAAATCCTCGCTAGCCTCGCGTAAAATATTAAACATTATTCCAGTTCGAAATGTAAGGTTCTTTGGGGAATTCTCTTGCGGCAAAGAAGAACTTTCTTTGCCTTAGGTGTAAATGCGGTGAATTCGTCACTGTGGTTCGTAAATGGGTTGGGTGTCAATCTTCCGAACTCCCAGACACTTGAATTATGACGTTACTCAAAACAAAAAGTTCAAGGATATAGTTTAATAGAATGTTACCTTCTTTTCCATAGCTTGCTTAGGAATTCAGTTGTTCTACGTTTATCCATGTTACATTGCGACAAGAATCTAAGTACGAAAAGAAATGAAGATTAAGTGCTAAAGACTAAAGACGAAAGAAAATTTGCGACAAAAGAAATATCGAAGGAACTCTTATAAGAAAACGCATTGTGTTGTCAAACAAGTGTCAGCCTCCAGTGAAAAAACGCTGATTAAGTCAATCACAGTCACTTACTAGCTCCTAAATTAACGAACTGTGTAAAGAGGAATGTGTATATTGAATCAACTCGAGTCAGATTCCTGTTTTGAACTATTAACAATGCTTGAAATGGTAAGTTTTAACTAAACTATTAAATAAACCCCAATTTTGCTGCATTCACATGTAAGAAATCAATGTAGTACCATACAGAGCTAAACTTTGAAACCACTTTCTTACAGAAACACGTTTTGTGGTACCATTAGATACAAAAATCAGAATCGTGGAAAAATTTCAGCCTCTAGACTATGACTGTTAATTAAGCCAGTCAAACCTTTTTAACTTTTTTAATGCGCAATCTAATGAGCGAAGATGTGTATGTTTGTGTAAAGGGGACTTAAGTCCCTGTTTTCTACTATATGCGAAGCTTGAAATATAATTTGGAACTAAAATTTGAAAAACTCGATTTTCTTGTATTCACATGTCAAAATTCAGTATAACACCATAGAGGGCAAATTTTGGAAGGAATTTTCTTTTTCGAAAAGTTATTTTACTGTAAAATAATTACAGCAAAATAAGATTCGTCAAAGAAAGTGCCCACCACAAACGTTACACCGTTAATGTAGGCAGTGAAACCTAATTAGGCTTCCTAATAAATATCTAACAAATGTGTATATGGTCAAGTGATGTCGAGCCAAGTCCCTATTTTGTTCTATTTGCAAGGCATATGAAGATAATTTAGCACCAAAGATAAAGAAACTCCGATTTCCTTGTATTTGCTCGTCAATTTCACGTGGTTTCCCCTCCAGCGATTCGCCGTCGTGTTGAAAGTCGAGTGAAAATCCCATCTAAGCCTTTAATCACAAGTACTCATCTCTCATCTGTATTCACTTGCGGTAATGAATGTGTTAGACCGTAGCAGATTTGGCCTTTTTCATGGACCAAGTCTCTTATTAGCTTGTCCAATAGAGTTCTAATACGAAAATGCCCCACGCCGAGACGAACAGTTGTGCTCCCAACTTGTTCGACAACCTTAAAAGATTGCGTTGTCTTTCCTTTCGAGTTCTCAAATGTGGAGTTCACGACAAGTCTGAGTAATTACGTCTTGCGTGTTACATCGATTCCGTGCCGAGTCGCTTTTTAGCTCCCGGATCATTACGGGTATATTGGTTTAAGTAATGAATAAAAAGTAATTTATGAATAATGTGTAGTAGTAATTTGTATGGACATGAGTGTAGGATGGTTGGTAGAACACTGGTTACTACTGAAAGGGAGTTATTAAGTTGTCATTCCACTGAGACGAATGTTTGCAAAAAGTACTGAAAAATTATCCTTTCGCTTTTTTTTTCTTTACGACTGGCCGAAGCTTCAACGTACATCTCTATACCTCTGAAGGGTTCGCAGAGTACGATACGTACTGTTCAGTACATATTAGGCACTGTTCCTAGAACTGATTGTTTTAGGAGCTGAAACCTATTGTCCTACGACCTGCAACCTATTGTTTTAGGGACTTAAAACCCATTTGGGTGAGGCATGCAAATTTCCTTCCCCAGACACAGTAGCAAATAATGAGTCGTTGTCATTAATGTGTGAACTGGGAGTAATGAATGGGGAAAATCCTGCCGGCGAACGTGATGGCATGGCGGCTGGAGTTTCCTCCGAACCACTTATGCCATTTTTGTGTCAATTTCTCTTTTTTTCCCCTTCGTTCCTAAACATTTTATTGTCTTCTTCCGTATAGCATGTCCATTATCGTAATTTGGCCCACAACAAGGGTTTCCAAGACGAGGCAAAAAAAGACATTAAAAGATCCCTTTCACTTTTTCATGAACAGTGCTTCAAAACTACAGCAGAAACTTGTTTTATTTGGCCTCATCATCCAGATTACAATCACTTCTGCGCTGATAATGTGTCAACCTATTAAACCGAACTCGCCGTGCTAGCAATTTTTCCCCCCAAAAAAGAAGGAAAAAAAAGGAAGGAAAGAAAAATCAGGACTGGGAAGTTTCGAGAGTTTGAGAGAACTAAAAAGTTGAAGGAACGTGGGATTCCCAAACCAGTTTCCCTTTGCGAGGTTCCCAAAACCGGCAAGTCGAAGTCGCACACGCATGCAAATGCATTGTCTTCAATGTATTTCCTCGTGCAGTGAAACAAAACCTTATTAACATACCTCACATTACAAAAGATCTTGCATGGCGCATTGAACCATTTTAATACCGTCAACCCTGGGTTTTCATGCAAACAAAAACTTGTTCACTTTACTCTATCACATACAACCAATCAATTCTCTAAACGCAACGCCACTTGCAAAACAAAATAAAAATAGATAAAATGTAAAAAAAAAAATATCGAAACGCCCGAAAGTTCCCATCCATAACTACAGCACAGCACCGGGCAACAGTGAATGTTCCCGATGGGAAATATGGAGAACATGCCCTGGTAGCTGCAGCAGGGCACAGCTAGCGGAAAATTCATTATTAGCAACAGTGAATTTCGCCATTCCGTCGCGCAGCGTTGGTGCGCAAGCCGACTCGCGAAAAAGG
Source organism: Triops cancriformis (assembly GCA_020615345.1). Taxonomy (NCBI): domain Eukaryota; kingdom Metazoa; phylum Arthropoda; class Branchiopoda; order Notostraca; family Triopsidae; genus Triops; species Triops cancriformis. The sequence continues at coordinate 63,891 of JAHZNP010000002.1, read as the reverse complement.
CTGGCTTAGCAGTTCCCACCACTCACGCAAGTGCCGTGTCGTTAGACTAGAGTTCGGCTTGAAGCGCTTATCAGCTGAGTAATACACGTATTCTCCCCCAGGGTAAATGGTAGCATTCGGCACCAGTTTCCGTAAGATACCTGTAGAGACGAGCTTCTGATGGCTAAATTCTACAAAAGCCCGGATCCACAGGGTAGATTACGAAGCGGCCTTCTCCTTCATCGCCGGGGCGAGTTGACACCCTCATCCCGGTGGCAGAAAACTAATTTTCTCCCCCTTGAGAAAATCTATTAACCTCCTTCCCCCCAAAAACAAAAATCTCTTTTTGGCTCCCAAAACACCACCCTGCTAAGAAACCGTTATCCAGTGCAAAATTGCCAATTAAGTCTCCAGCTATGTCAGAAACTGCTGTGCCGTGCCGCACACAGAGATGCGTGGGAGAAACGGAGAAGGCAAAATCTTGGGCCATTACAAAAAGCGTCTTGGGGTGTGTTAATGATCCGTTCGTTGTCGTGGCGAGGGTAAACTTGAAAAATTCGTGGCAATAACCTACGAAAATCCCCAAATGAAGAGAAAATTAAACAAACCGTGGTTGTGTGTAACTCGCGTTGGTCAACAATGAACTTTGCAAGCTTTGGGGGTTTTGAAACTTCGTGAAAGCCTCGAAAAAGTGAAGATTGAGATACTTTACCGAACATTTACCAGTCGAGGCTCACATTAAGGACTCGCTAAGTGTCCAGTGGTAAAAGAAAGGACCCCGGACTGTCGAAATGCGGTTGAAGAGGAATCACCCACCACCACCGTGTTTACCAGCCGGATCCTCAATGGCGTTTGGGTTGCAGGTGCTGGTCCGGGTGTATTGCAATAGCTGGGGGAAATTACCTGTATGCACGGCCACACTGCACTCACTTGGCCCCGGTCCCGTCTCTTTATGTGCTTCACGTTTTCAGGATGCCTCGACTTTATGTATCCTTGGCCAACAATAATGGCCTGCAGCACCAGTTACCTTTACAAGCTTGTACGGAAAGATCCACACGCTGCAATAAGCTTTGGCACTGGTTTTCTTCGCTCCCGGTCTCGGGAGATTGTCTCTCCTTCTTCTCTTTCTCTCTCTCTCTTCTCCTTTCTTTCGCTCGCCTTGGTCTTTATAACTGTTGATGATGATGGTCATGATGATGATGATGGTGGTCCTCATGACCATAATGAGGGTGGGCTGCTGCTGCTCTACCTGCAGAGCACACGGGCGCTCGCCTTTACACCCAAGCGACGGTCAAGTGACGAACATCTTGCCAATTTTCCCAACTTTTTTTCTGCTGCTGAGGATGTGTGTTTTTACCAGTGCCTACAGAGCCTTTCGGCAATGGTTAACACCCCAAACGCTGGTGTACACAACTTGAAAAGACACAATGAAGGTAAGGACTGCACTGCAAGAAAACGACTATGGAAAAAAGGTCCTCCAAAAAAGTGGTTAATCTCATGTCAGTCTTACCCAGAGGAAGGAGATTGCATGCGTCTCTCAGCAGGTCGTCTTCGTGCGCGACCTTTGGGTACCTAACCATCACCATTCTCATGCACACACACACACACATGGCAGGTTGGCAATACAGGTGGAAACGATTCCCGACCACGTTCACCTCTTGGGATTCACGTATGCAAAATGAGCTAACTCTTTTGGGTGAAAACTTCCTCAACTTCTAAAAAGGTGGTAAGCTGGGGAAAAAAAAGAAGCTAAAGAAACAGTCGGACAAAAATAAAATGAAAAAGAGCGAGCTACCCGAAAACTTGTCTTTCTTGGCTAGTGGAGAAGACTTTTTAGACGAACATTTTCTCACTGAGGTCTATATAGGTGAGCCAAAACCCCAGAAAGTTGGGGTGGGGTGGGGAACGGGGGGTTTCAGAAATGCTAAAGGTAAAAAGGTGGCCTTCTGGGAGCGAAATTATTCTGATTGCGGCGGACGAAAAGGTGCGTGGAGCCTTCAGCGTCGTGTACAGCGTCCAAATGAGAAAATAATAAGCGGTTTGTGTTGTGCACCTTGCCAAGAGGTACCAGAGGGAGGGGGGGAAGGGAGATATCGGCAAGTTTGTGCTTCCCATGCGATGCTTTTCTCAGAGAGAGAGAGAGAGAGAGAGAGAGAAGAGAGAGAGAGAAGAGAGAGAGAGAGAAGAGAGAGAGAGAGAGAGAGAGAGAGAGAGAGAGAG
>JAHZNP010000002.1:0-61592 GCA_020615345.1 Triops cancriformis | reverse complement strand
ATACCTTTTTTCCCCAAAAAAAAGAATAAAACAACCCTCCAGCCTTGCTGGAACTTTTACCTGTATTTCCAGGTAAATGGAAGAAGTCCCTTTTTCGAGATCGTACATGTATGTAAGTGTTATGTGGCTTTTTCACCTTGAAGAAGTCAACCCAACTTTTTTTTTTCGAAGTACCTTAAGCAAGTTTAAAAGTACGGAGTGGTTTCGTCTCTTTTGGGCAGACTGCGAGACACCGCGCGAGGGAAACAATGCAAAAATGGCCCGGCGTGACTCTCGCGGCTCTCTTGTGGGACTATTGTCTATTTAAAGAAAAAACAAGTGAAAAAGAAGAAGGTTGCAGCCCCCACCAGGCATCTTTTAAAGTCGTTTGGGGAGCTTTTGGCAACCTGAAAGACACTATACAGACATACATACACATGTAGGTGTATACAGGTGTAATGCAGAAGCTGGGAGAAGAAAATTAGCCATGGTTCAAAAATGGGAGTTAAGGGTTGAGGGAAATTACTAGTTAAGCCCTTGGCTGCTGGGGACTATACCTTTACGGGAGGGAAAAACCTTCTAGTCTGCCTTTTTTTCTTTTTCTTTTTGAAATGGACTAAAGGCAGTGCGTTAAGTTGGAAAGCAGGTTTACGGAGAAGAATGTTGGGTTCGGAATTTTTTGTAATTTCGCGAAATATGGTTTGGGTTGTAATGAGACGAACCTCCGTTGAATTAGCATGTGTGAAAGGCCCGTATCGGTAACGAAACGAAGAACAGATTATCAGGATTATTTATTAGTTGGGGTCGGTGTTGAGAGGAATGTAAGGACGAAAACGGCCCACGGGGCTTTTCTTTCGAATTTTTCAATGCCCCGAGTTTTTACAATTGGAAGAGATCTGCAATACACACATGCACACGTATGTTTGTGTCTAGGGGTGGTGGGGAGATGGAAGAAGTTGGGAGGAAGTTTGGGGGGATAGAGAGGGTGGTTAGGGAGTGGTGCGATGTAGGAGATCATTAATCTTACAGCCGACAGGAGCATCACCGCCCGCCTTGGCCGGAGCTGGTCTGACTTTATTCCCATCACAAGTTTGAAGCCCCCTTTGGGCTTTTCTTGGCTTCTTGCGTTTTCTTGCTTTTTTTCTTATTCTTTGGGTTGCTTGCGCTGGGCTAGGGGTGGTTAATACATTATGTAAGTTTTCCAGTGAAGGAATGTGAAACGTTGGGATCGCGATGTGTGACATTGCCTTTGCGCCCTCTGTTGGTCACTTAATACAGCTGAAGGGCATTTTTGGGAAGTTTTGCAGAGGGCGTCGGGAGGTTGAAGAATGTGGACGACGCTGGGTTGTACTTGTTTGGGCCCGTGGCCAATTACGGAGCCTAAGATTAATGACCTAGATTAGGCTTTTGCTGGTTACACGAGAAAAGACGAGTTCGAGCCAGGTTCACGGGCCCTTGGCCCTTTTCCCCCTCCCTCCCGAAAGCGGATGTTGGGGACTTTTTCTTAAAGGGAATAATAAGACAAGAGAAGTTAACTGAAATCGAGTATCGCGTTCATTACAATGTGGCTGAATAATGCAGGTTTAGCGGAACAGATACGGAAGAATGAAGAACTAATTAAGGGTTGGGTGGTGGGGGGGGGCAGAGGAAAGGGGTCTGGTGTCATTCATTGTTGCAATTGTGCAAAAGGGGGCGCCGGGAATACAACAAGGGTTAAGGCAGGGCAAAAATGTGGACTTCACCCCTCAATCCTCCAAAACTGTCCTAAACAGATCATTAATTTTGTCTGTCATGTTTCCGCCTTTACCTCCACCCCCAGTAGACCACCCATCCCACCCAACCATCCTTGACAAGCCTATAGCCGAAGGCCGAAGCTTTGGACTATGCTTGGCATTATACCAATATGATTCTCTGGGGAAAGTCGTATATTGTTTTAATCATGTTTGAATCATCTTTGTTGGAATCATAATATTGGTTGAGATGTACTTGGGATTGTCTTGTACTGGAGAGAAATTTGCTTTTGCGCACATACTTACGGAATGCGAACAACACAGGCATTACCTAGGTATTCTATACTAGGGCTGCGGTCCCACTAGCCGAATAACCATGGTTATTATAACCTTCTCTTTGGAAATCGCTGTCGCAGGAATAGGAAAAGTCAGAGGTTTCCAAGGAAAAGGTTATAATAACCATGGTTATTTGGCTAGTGGGACCGCAGCCTAGGTTAGCGATGGTGGTTACAAACTGGGCGTTCCTGATTAACAATGAAAGTTGGCTTTGCGAGATATTAAGGACAGCAGGAATAAATGTTTCTTCATACGTTGTAAGTTATTGTTTCCTTTCCGTGCTAATTTTCCTCGCTACTCACGTACTCATGTTACTAATCATTTTTACACGAGTACTCATGCCATTATTCATGGTTGCTGACCGATTTACATCCGTACACATTGGTTACGTGAATAATCAGAGAAATTCGCGAATTTTCGTTGTTAAGGATATGAAGTTTCGTCAAGCATATGAGCATAGTTGTTACGGAATATCTCGACGAACGTATTCGTATTGTTAGTATTGTTGGTATAGTTGACGACTAACGTAGTGACAGTTAATGACAATTAATGCTAGGATTACATTGTCTCCGCGGTTGTTCAGTGAAGTTTGCGTTGTTACCTACCAGGTTCTAGTCCACCCATTAAGGCGTTTTTTTTACTTTACTTAACTCTAGCCACATTTCATTGTTTCTTACACAGCTATGGGGAAAAGAAATTTTCAATTACATTTCTGGCGTCAAAAGATTGCTGGTTTTCATTGTTGTGTGATAAAAAAAAATACCCGGAAACTGTACATCTCTGTGAGCAATTTTCATTGTTAGTTGGTAGCTTACGTACTTGAGTACTAATTAAATTTGCACAGCGTCTTAACTTTCCTCTTAAGTTGAAGCTCAGAAGGTTGTGGAAGAGGACATTAATATTGATAATCGTGTAAGTTCAGTTGTTCTTGTGCATCATTCCCAACTTTTATGTAAAGATAAGTTTACACAATATTTTCCTTACCTCTTTGGTGTACTAACACGTTAAATACAACTTTCGTTGTTGCCGAACTTGTGCTACTCTAGGAAGCAAGTGTTCATTATTGTGTGCATTTCATTGTTTATTATCTATTAATGCGAGAATTCGTTGTCACTTGTCTATCAAACGATACAAACCCACCTAACCTTCATTGTTACTTGCAGAGTACAAAGATTTCCAAGAGTTGTTTTACAATATATGCCGATTCTCTTTGTTACGCATGAACCTTCGAACTTCGCGCGACAATGAATGTGCGCATTTCCGTGAGCGGCTTGACTCCTGTGAACTATTTTCGTCCCGGAAGTGACGTGTGTTTACCAGGGGGACCTTGTCTGTCATTTATCTATTTTTCTGTTTAATATTTTTAAGCACATCTTTTGAACGCGCAAGTCAACTTGATATGCATTCTAGAACAGCAATGTATAGCACTTGTCTACAAGGATATTCCAAGGTGACGAGTTGTGATGGCGGATAATTCGTACCAACTTTTGAGTGTTTTTCTTGCTGAGTCAGTTGCGTGTTCCATTGCTATTAGCCTGTGTACGGCGAGTAGGGAATTTTGGGGAGCTTTGGCTACCCGTTTGTAAGATGTCTGTGTCTGTAATGTAACTGGCACGTGTGGGAATGATCGAAAGACCCCCGAAAATGTCTAATGTCAAGAAAAAACAAAGAGACAAAAAAAAGGAGGTGGGCGAGATGGTGAGTGAGGGAAAGAGAGGGCGGCATTCCAGGCGGTGATCCGCGGAGTACGTCATTTATCATGGCCGGAGAAGCTCGACTAGCATTTCTACGTTGACACTAACGACCGACTAATCTAATGTAGAACTATGCTAAGACTGAGCGGGTTGCTGCTTTCCCCCTTTTTTATTTTCTGCGTTGCTGGACTCGTGTTCGTACTCTACACTTACAGGTGCATAAGGAGTTGCGTTCGGTCGTGATCTGAATGGATGCCGGGGAGGGATACGGATTTGCTTAATTGCTGCGCAGAGCCCAAAGTGCTGCGTAGAATGCAACTTGGTTGGCAAGGGAGTCGAGGAGGAGTTTTGAGTCCAAACCTTAGATATATGTGTTGGGGCCTTGTTTAAGATATACATACGCTGGCCAAAGGAAAAAGGGGTTTCCCAACCTTGGGTTTGGGTAACCGCGTCGTTTTACGTTGCCTTGCGAAGTTGAGTCTGGGCCAGGGATCATTTATCAATCCTTTCCATCTTGCCTCATTAAAAACCCAGCAGCTCGGCTATGCATTCAATTCAAAGGGCCCTCCGTCCAATTAACTCCTCTTCCTTTCACAATTGGCATTCTTGGCCTTCGAAACAGGGTCTTCTATTGTTCTTTTATCACAAGTTGTCAACCGGAGCTGGCAAAGTAAACTTTGAGGGTAGTGTCAACATGGGAAATGTTACAGTGCGGCGGAAGGGATGGACGCGAGTTACAAGAAAAACAACCACAGCCAAAGGTTTTCTTTGTTTGAAACGGCGTCTCTTGATGTGCTTTGCTCCCGTTTATTGCATTTGTATTATACTTGGTACGAGTCCAAAGTCCTGTCGATAGATAGTGAGAATCTGTGCCACTAGAGGGCAATAGCTGTCCATGGACGCTTATAAACGTGGGGACGAAATGCGTGCAGTCGCCATGTTGGGTTTAGCGAGTCGATCCGAACGCCACCTGAAAGTTCAAGTGTAGTCGGGGAATTATTCTGTAAATGTAAGAGAACATGAAACATTAACGAGAATTGGATTTACGGCCGAAAACTGACGTACAAATGTCGATTATCATTGTTATTCGAGTACTTGTGTTAGAATTCATTGTTGCTGACTTTTCAACATCAGTGCACACTGCTGCTTACCTGGTCAAGGAAATTCGTAAAAATTAATTCGCGATCCCTATAATTGTTGCATCAAGGCATGCACATCGCTAGAATGGTTTATCTATACGAACGTATTCTCAGCGTTAGCATGGTTGTCAACTCATGTAGTCCAGTAACAATGAATGTTCGCGATGTAATATCTCTGTAGTTGGGCAGTGAAATCTCATTGTTACCTACCAAGAACAGATACCGGCCCGGTTTTACAAACACCGCCTTTGGCTCAACTCGGCTTCTTGCTTTTAGGTATTCCGACTTAGAATGAACATCGCATTCAAAGCAAATCCTCACATTTGAAGGATTGAAACGTAAACATCGTACTGTACATATAATATTGATATACAACAGTAAATAAACGTAGAAATAATAAATCAAGAAAAAATTGTTTACGCCTTAATCCTTTGAATGCGAGTATTTTTTAATTAATTTTTTTATTGGCCAACCCCGAATTAAATGCTAGTATTAAAGTGGACAGAAGTGGAGAACAATTTAGCGGAGTCCACTGTATTAAAATCTGACATAAACCTATAGTGTACTGTACTTTTCTTTCCTCCACCAGTATAGGCCGAAGTCTATTACTGGGTCATTGAGTTTAAAACACTTTGTCAGTTTATTTGAACCATAAAAGTTGTAAAAACGCGCACTTTCTTTGCTACATTCCTGAAAAAGTTTTATTTTCAATTTAGTACTGCTGATATTATTGCCCAGATTAAAAGTCTTACCTACGTAACGGTTGATGACGAGCTCCATATTATCTCGTGCGATGGTGCCGTGAAGATAGCTTTTTTACTTTCTTAGTATAAATCGTCTAACTTTCAACAACCAGGAACGGACGCCAGATGCTAAGGCGTCAGACGATCTGAAAGGGATTGTTGTAAGCAAATGTTCCACACAATCAACTTAATCATAGGCTGAGCTTCTGGTACTGTTGTGTGTTGCCACGTATGTTGCTGTTCGTAGGGATGATTGGGCCGTTTTGTGAATAAAGGTTGTCGGCAATTCATATACACAAAGCAAGAAAATGCCCCTGCTTAAAATTAGTCATCGGAAACCGTGTCCTGTCCAAATCCTTTTCCTCACATGGATTTTGGTTTTAATTTCTGTAAAAACAGGCCTTTCTAATCAAAGCCTTGCATTGGTTAACGCGATGGGAACACAGAAGACTAAAAATTCCTTTCAAAATTGCCAGATTGTCTTGAACCTCCTGTACTGATCTTCTTTTTTTGATTCTTTCGAAATACTTCAGAACGTTGGTATTACGAAACACTTTAACCCTAAGTTGGCACCGTAGGGTTAAAGTAGAATGCTTGTATTTGTCGCAATTCGATAAAAGCAGGAGGCAAGGGTTGAAAAGATCGAAAAGGGGGGTGTCGGTCTGAAAGTGCGTGTCCACGACACTGAAGGCTCATTCATCATGCAGTAGCCAGCTACCCGAGACAATAGGTCCGCGACAACCACCGTGGAGTACAGCCCAAAGTGGTCGAGATATACGGAAAAAGGGTGTCTGTTTCAAACAACCCTTTTCCCTCTTGCCCTTTCAGCATTGCCACCTCCCAACCCCTGGCTTTGTAGGTCGGGACCCCACCAAACGATTGCTACCAGCGCACGAGGTGTAGAATGAAAACTTGTCAAAAGTGTCATCACCTTTTGGCAAAAATTATTGCTGTGTGGCCGTGGTTTTCCTACAGCCACTCTTCGCCCAAATAATATTTAGTGAATAATTTGTTTTCTTCAAATTTGGAAATAGAGTTGAGTGAAGGAACCGCTCCCCTGGCCGAGATGTATGGTACTTACATGACCACAAAATTTTGTTGCTTCATTAGAGAAAGGGCTTTCGTAACCAATTCGCGAATAAACCTCCTTCACAAGGTAAAGGTAAGTTAATTGACAAAAAAAAACTTTGTTGCCAGTTAACTCAGCTTTATCATTGCGAAGCAGATTTTCATTGTTACTGGCCTATGGGGTTAAGAACCTACAATGTTGCATAGGGACTGCGGACTTGTTAGGATTGCAACATTATTTTTATTATTATTAAAAAATATATTTATAGAATTGAAGACCCGCATAGTTGTCTGTTGCCGGCAAGGGTTACAACAGGTACTCAGTGAAAGTCCGCAGTGGCGAAAGGTGTATGGCAATACCAGTAATATTCGTTATTGCTCAAGAACTTGTTGCCTTGGTACGGTATAACCTTGACATTGTAAATTGCGATGCAGGTTTTTATGTTATTTGCCCACGTAGCGTAGGTTGTCCACCATTACACAACGAACCGGACCACTAGCAAGGTTTATTTGAGGATATGACAACGAGTTTTAGCTTTTGTTACGAATTTACTGTATGTAGTTATCTGTCAATGGAAGTTCGCATCTGGAGCTGCGTTGGAACTTAAGTGTTAAGGCTACTGTTGATAGATACTACTTTTTGAAAATTAATGGATAATCTACATTGGAAAGTTACTTGAACGGTTCGTAAATACCGGTACACATCTTGTAAAAAAATAAAATAATTCTTGACAGCAAAGTTACAGTTCATGGCATCTCAATGGTGTTACTTAGATTTCTATCAAATGTGTCGTGAGTAATTCTTAGAGATTCTCTTTTTTCTTTCGGATATTTTCTCTTAATTTTTTTGAAACATTAGTGCAATTTTTACTGTTTTAAAAGTTTTTGTACAAGTATTTTTTTAACAAAGCTTTGTAAAAGTTTTTGTTTAGTTATTGTAAAAACATTTTTTGAATGTTTTTAAAGAAAAAGTTGCAGATATTGCGAATTATGAATTAAAACTTGACTGGGTATTGGAAAAATATGTACCAGTGTTCATTAAATCTTCTCCATATTTCTGGTATTAAGTCCTATTGCCATTTCCCATGAAAAAGACCGGTATGCGGTGATATTAGCAAACAACGTACACATACATATATTGTCTGGATGCTTTCGCAATGAGAAATTTAATTGTTGCCTATTTGCAAACTTTCACTGTGATTTACCTACACGACTTAGGGGTTTTAGCGATGATGAAGCCGGCGAAGTTTTCATTGTTGCATTAAGAGAGAGAGAGCAAAATTGTCATTGTTAATTAAGGGAGCAAAATTGTCATTGTTACTAACTTGCATACTTGGGTAAACTATGGTAGCTCGCATAGGTTAGAATTGCATTGTATTTATGATACCTATACGTGAGCTATAAGTGTCGAGCGAGAGCTGAATCATTAGGAAACATTAAGTGAACTAATCAATTATTCCTTAAGTACGTTAAATATATTCCACAATATTATGAACTATACCGTAACTCTTAAAAAACTGACCCCAGCCAGCGGCCGTGTGCGAATAGCACTCCACTGGACAACAATGAAATTTCTTATTGCGAAAGCTTCGATTCACAGAACGTTCGAAAGAGGAATGGGACACCGCCCACGCAACAGTCGTGGCTTTAGCATAGTATGTCCTGGGTCGTTTTTTTGCGAGTACTGTAATGTAAAAGAGATTGATATAAGTTGATATCCTTGAGGTCTTGTATGACAAACGTCAAAGCCTTGACGGTTTGTTTGTGGCGTGCTCTAAGTCATTATGGTTTTCGGAGTCGTCTCGGTGTATCATAATGAGCGTCTTCCGCTGCCTATTCTCTTAAGGATCGTGATTCCCGAATTTGACTTTCCTTTCTAGAACACTTGGCCTAACTGATATGCACATTGGCCAACTCACATCTTCACTGGGGGGAGCTCTTATGAGAACGATTTTGGGACTGGCAGGACTGGCGCCCCGATTTACCGGGGGTAAGAGTTTCGAGTCTTGTTGGCTCTTAAAGCTTGAGAAGGCGACGTTTAATAATGGCTCTGGGTATTGAAAACAAGCAGAGCAGGCATGTGCGTGACAAGTGCGGTGATCTTCCTGCCAACGATCGCCAGCAGCGATAAAGTCTTTTTCCAACAAAACGATCCTCCTCTACGCCGCCGTCAAAAATGACTCAATCCGGCCCCGCCACATTCGTTCACAGACTGTCAATTCTTGCAAACAATGTCTTGATATCATGTGCATGTGTGTTAAGTCGGTACGGATCACCTTTACTAAAAGTCTTTGATTATTTAAACCCCCGATTTGGCGGACCAGACCCCTCAACCCTTTGGCCAACTCCGTGGGTCTCGCAACCCAGTTTTTTGGACGCCCGACAGCTTTTGGTGAAGAACATTTTGGGGGCAAAGGATACCAGCGTATTCCCGGAGGATTAAGATCTCCCAAAAACGCGACCGCCACAGAAACTTGCCGCTGTGTCCCGTGAGGATCGCTTTACGGATATCTTGTCCGAGATTCCTGGGCTGCTGGGAGCCCCTTTTCGCTCTTTTGGAGGCCTTGGCGTCTTTTTCTAGGTAATTTTACCGCTAATTAGGCAGGAGCCCGCCTTCCAAGTGTGTCACCGTGTTCTTTTTCCATTTTTCGCGTTGGGGCTCCAAAAAGGAATCGAGCTACTAATATTTTTTCGTATTTTCCCCAGGCCCCGGTTTTGGTGTTGCTAGGATCGGGGGGGGGGGGAGCCCACCCTCATCCATCGCTGCCATGTCAGATTCCTTCCATGCTGAGGTCAATCCGGGTCACCATGACTTGACCCCTCAACACTCCAATCACAAAGCTACCATGTTCCAAGTGCATCAGACGCAACATCACGGGCTCCAGCAGCACTCAAGCCCGACAGTCTCGGCCTACTACCCGCAACATCACGGATATTACCCACACCAAGCGCCTAATCCTCCCGTGTACCCGCAGCACTGCTACGAACCGGCCGAGCACGGTTACTACAACGAGACGGAATACGAACAACCATATCGGTTGCCGTGTGCTGTGACGCAAAGTTACGCCAACCATGAATTCACGGCAGCGCAACTCCCGGCGCGGCCTAACCCTAACGCCAGCGCGGGAATTCCCCCGGTATTGCATCCACCAGCTAATCCGCAGTATTCCTACCCGCAACAGCAGCAACAACAGTGTTGTGCCGAAGACAGTGGTTACTACGGTGGTAAGGAAGTTTACCCTTGGATGCGATCGTCCTTGCCTTGTAAGACAAACAACGCGAAATTGGCACCGCGCTACGTTAGCGCGGCGGGGACCGTACCGTTACCACAACAGCAAGCAGCGTCCAGCAACTATGAATCAAGTGTTACGAGCGTGGGACAACCTACAGTGCCTTTACCTACGACGCAATCACCGACAGCGTTGCTTAACATTGGTTTGTCGGACAGTCCAGGTAAGATAGTGGGGGAAATAGTTAAAATCTGGACATTGAAGCGCGTTCGAGGGAAACTGTGGGTGCAAATGGAAGGCAGGGTGAAAATGGTTAAAGGGGAAGTTGGAATGTGTCAAGGGCTGTTAAAGGAAAGCATAATGGATGAGGGGGATGGGAGAAGGATTGAGATTTGTTCAGGATGTACTTGGCTGCGCAAACTGTATCGAATGACTCCTGAAAGGTGGTTAGTAATGGCTTGAATCGGTTGTAAGCTATGTTAGTGGATTTAGAATATTTGGAGAGATTTGAGGGAATTTATTGCGTCGAAAAAGGAGGGTTTGAATTCTGAGGGCTTCCTTAACGCGAGTCACAGCAAAAACCGTGGGGGGCAAAATGCCGGCAATTTTGGCCTGTGCTTCGCGTCCCTTGTTGCAGAGCTTGGGGAACTTTTTTTTTAGATCTAAGAAACTATTTTGACGCATCTTTTAGGGTTGTCAAGCAACCGGTTATGAGTTGGTCAACAGTGAATACTTCCAAGCATAAGGGACACCATTTAGGCAACAGCGAAGGTTTCCCATCCTTAATAGCCAGGAAATTCATTGTTGACAACAAAGAATGTTGTTATTCCATAGCGAGAGCCGTGTCACTCGACGCGATTTCGGTTACAGACCTCCATGCAAAATGAAAGCGCTGCAGGAGGGGTAGCATAGGAAGCAGAATTACAATTAAAGTAAATCGAATTTGTGAGTATTAGGGAAATATTGCTGGAATTGGTTAAGTTGCTAACATTTCTCTGTGCCACGCTGCCCTATCAGCTCAATTCATATACGAAAACGAAAATTCATTTATTCCGTCGCGTGAGCAGTCTCGCTCTACGCGGGTACTGTTACCGACCGCGTGAAGCGCTGTTGGAGTAGTTTGTGCAGGAGTTAGAATTACAGTTAAAACGAAGAAAATTTGCGAGTTGTTAGGGAAGACTTCTAGTGAATTTGGTTCACAATGCTGACAATACCATAAATAAGAAGCCAAAGGTCGAAAGATTTCATAAGATAGCGCAGAGAGAGACGGAAGGTTAGCAAGGTTTCATCGCAATTTTTTTTATTCCAGTAACAACAATCAACAAGCGTGAACGAGAAAATCATACAATCAGTAAGCCCCATTGGGTGTTTTGAATAAATTAAGGTCTCGGTATACCGAAGGAAATATAGGCAAATGATGTGGCAAATTGTTTAGGTGATTGCGTGGTAATATTCATTTAATCACAAAAAATGCTTTTTAACATCTCTTTCAAAAGGAATCTGGAATTTGTGAAGGAAAACGATTTGAAAAATCGGTATTCAAAGTCTTCTACACACGATAGACATGTTTTCCAATGTTTTCGTCTTAAAAAAATTCAGAAAGTTACATTTTGTGCACACGCAAAAGGTTAATAATGATGGAACTTCTGAAATGTTCAGGTGATGCCGAGATAATTACTTGCCAAATTTTAAAAAAAAATTATTTGCGTTCTTTCTAAATACCGTAGCTTAACCCTTTAGGCCGCGGCTGTCGCAAGCCTTTAATGTGAATTTTAAAATCTTTTCTATTAACTGTCAGAAAATTCGAGTTTGAAACACTGAATTTCAGGAAACAGTAAGAAAAACTCCGACGAGATTTCAGGCGTATTTCAAGCGTAACCCACTGCATTACCGTCAAGAGATAATTATTATGAACAGTTATCGTTAATCATGTGAGACTTCGCTATGTAAGAAAGTGTGTATAAGACCGAGATTTGCCAAGCTAAGAACATTTGTTTTTGCCTAGATAGGAAACAGAAGATAATGGGAAAAAACATAATTTTTCTATTTTTCTTTTAAGTAAAAGGAACAAGGATGTATCACAACATTTTATTTCGTTTGGACTTAGCTTCAGTCCCAAGAGTGAAATTGCACAATCGTTTGATTAAAAAATTTAAAGATTACACGTTTGATTAAAAAACTTTTGACTATTTCTTTTCTAATTTCAGAGCAACCAGCGAAAAGGGCACGCACAGCGTACACGAGCGCACAGTTGGTCGAATTGGAGAAAGAATTCCACTTTAACCGGTACTTGTGTCGTCCGCGGAGACTGGAAATGGCCGCTGTGTTAAGTCTAACCGAACGCCAGATCAAAATTTGGTTCCAGAACCGGCGCATGAAGTACAAAAAAGAAATGAAGGGCAAAACCGGCCTGGTTCACGGCAGCGGATTATGCGACAAGTCGCCCAGTTCACCGTCGTCTTGTTCAGCGGTAACGTCCAGTTCGTTGTCACCATCGCCACCGCTGCGCTCTACGCCCACGTCGATGCCAGAGTCGATCAGTCGTGCGGCAGAGAAACATGGCAACAACGACATGGCATGCAGTACGACGTCCACTTCCGTCCTCCATGCCAATCATGCCAACAATCCATCCGGAATAGCTGTTAATACCGCGATGGCGTGTGCTACGGAAGCGACGGCGTCGCGCGGCATGGTAGCACACCCACACAGTAGCGCGTTTCCATATATGACGGGGCACAATGTTCTGCCGCCGAGGAAGGAGTTGATTGAAGATCCGTATGGCGTAGCTTTGAATCAGCGTAACAATGCCGGTACCCATCTAGCGTATAGTAACCAGCATCTTTCTCCTTCAGTCAGTCCTAGTTGCAATTACGGCGGAGCATTCGCGCACCATACGCAATACGAAGAGAATATGTCGTACTACAGTCACGCGTTGGATGAGCAGCAGCAACCACTGGGCGTGGCCCACCATTCGGTGCCTTATGATCCTAGCAAATACGCTTACGCGGCCTCCGGCGGACCGATGCATCTTTCCCGGAAGGCCGCTGTGTACTACGGCAATCATTTGCGCCACGGCGTTATGCAAGAAACGGAAGATGTGTTTCATCTTAGTCCTGATAGTACTGAAGAAGCTGCCAAGTTAACTACTTTATAGCTGGTTGTTGAACCGTAAACGAGTTCTGTATTCAGGTGTTCTCATTATTATTGCTAATTCAATTACAGCGGATTTTGAACGAAAGTGGGTGTGCTTTACTTGCATGTGCAAGTGCAACGATGCTTTGGTGTTAAAAAGAAGAGGATTGAGAATTCAGCGATAGTATGTCGGAGATTGGGAAATAATCTTTGCAAATCGGGGTACATTTTAGACTTTAAATGAAGTAATTTCGATACAACATGGATACATTTTAGAACTAAATTCATTGTAAGCTTCGAAGTTTACTCTCTGTGTCGCATTATGCACTCCGTTTACAGTTTACGAGTCATGGGTTAAGTTCTGTTGCTTTGATTGCCATTTTTCGCCAGAACTTATTGGACTAACCAACACATCCATGAGAACACTGAAGAAATCGCAGTTAACATTTTAGCTTTCTTACTCGTTTGTTGTTTTAGTGATATAGAATTTTGTATAAGGAGTCTTTTAACAAAAAAGGGTGGCGTACTACTTATGGCGCTTTTTAAAGCGGGATTGTGTCTGGAGTCGGTACAAGATCCTCTTGAAGTGAGCGCGCTTTAAGGAACGACAGCTAGATTTGTGCGCTGCTCCTACGCGTCAGGAAGTTCAGTTGTTATGGTGCGGTCATCACGTGCTGATGTTGTGTTGGTTTGGACTGATTCTCGAGTGATTTTCCGCGTTTTGGTGGGTTGAGTATAATAAGACATGCTCTACTGTTGACAGTTGCGGTTAGTATTTTTTTATCTTTCTTTTTGTAGTATTTTAAAGTCCTTTTCTTGAGTCTTTAAACTTCATTCTTTGACGCTAGTTAACTGAAGCTGTCCAGTTATTTGCTTGGGAATGTTTCATTTCTCTTTTCTCCTATTTAAAGTTACAAGTGCAGGGATTTTCTTTAAGTATAGCAAAAAGTAGTCTTTAGTAGTATAGGGATTCAACAACGCCATGTTAAAAGTCGAGTTGTGCCGGAAGTAAACTTTGGTACATTTTGTTTGACAGCCTTGTGTATCGTAGGTAAAATCTAACGTTGTTCAACCTTGATGAAGATGATGCGTGGGAACACGTGCTGGATAATGGATGTTTCCTGTTGGCAAGCCTCGACATGTTGGGGATTAGCGACAAGAAATTCAGGATCAAAGTTGAGGATAAGATTTATCTTACTGAAAACTACACCAGAAGTTGACGTCTTGCCGAAGGCGTGTTTTTCTTTTATGCGATTGCACAAAGTTTGATTTGGGTAACAGCAGGTTTTGGGTTGACGTTTCCCGAGGATGAAGGTTATGATGAAACGACACGTGTGAGTTGACAGCTGTACAGTTTCTTTGCAAGTTTGTTCAGTTGTTCCCACGAATGAAATATTCTCACAACCGGAGGACGTACTTTTCGAAACTTGAGTGAGTTTCGGATTAACCTTATTTTTTAATTTTTTTATAATAAATTTTATATTTGTTAGATTTCCTTTTTCGGAGAACATTCCTTGTGTGAAGTGGCGTATACGACGCATCAGTTTGTGTAGATCTCCATTGTGGAAGCATTACCAAAAGATGGAAGGAACCAGAGCACGTAAAAACAAATTTTAGTCAGTTCATTTACTACAATGCAGATCCAGATGAAAAGTTGAATATTCGCTAGTGATTTAGTGATCATTTTGCTACAATTTCGATTAAGTTAACTCCCGTTAACAATTAAGTTAACTCCCGTTAACAATTAAGTTAACTTCCGTTAACAATTAAGTTAACAATTCGTCGAAATGGAATATTACAAAAGAAGCACCTTTAGTTCTTCATGTCTATATTTTACGTTTTCTTAGGAACCGTTTAACATGAATTCGATGGTGGGATATAAAAGAGCAGAAGACATTTCGTTGAAGTCTTGTGCCGTGCCTTTTTCTGTTAAACAGCAGACAATAAGCAAATCTGTGAAGCTATGTGGAAGCAGAACTCGTGGCGTATGAATTATTGTCCTAGTGCAGCTGGAACTTTTACTGTAATAATACTGAAGTTTAGAAAGTGATAAGACTTTAATTATTTTTTCCTTTTAGATTGGAACCACGTGAGTTTTTGAGTTGTTCAAGACCATTGCTTTCTTCTGCGTATTCTCACTTCTATTCATTGGCACGCTTTAGTGAATCTCGTCAACTCAAGAAGTGTTATGTTTTCTTTCTGGTGATGATTAACAGCGAGTTCCCTTATTATTCGCCCCTTTTCGCCATGGTTATGCGTTTGTACCGTTCTTGTGATAGGTAACCATATATAAGTTTCTTTAGAGGGATTCAGGTGAATATTTTCCGACTAATTTTGAATTTGTTTTAGGAAGTGGGTGTATTAGGGCGAGGAAAGCATGGGTTTGCTACGTCTAGCACACATTTCGTGGTAACAGCTCCCGTCGGCCTTGCGTTAGGTACCGTTAAAATATTCGGTATTAAATGTTTTGTTAACCGTGTGCTTCATTTGAGTGGTTTTTGGAATATTTTGTGGTATATGTTCATGACTAACGCTTGGGATTCTAGAGATTATAACTTAGTAGGATTTGTGTGCTTCACATCTTACGATGCAGTATCTCTTAATGCAGCAAGCGTCATTTATTCATGTTCGATTTTTCTGCTATGACAAAATTTTAGTTTAGGTTTAATTTAAGAGTTGTATGTTTTTTCTCCGCGCTTTAGATCGTTCAATACATTTTTTCCTTTGACGGTCAAGCCGTATTCAATTTAATGTTTCGTTGAATTCGTTATCGACTGCTCTGATAAACAAATTCTGCAGCGTGCGCTAATTTGCGTAATGGCTATCGTAAAAGTAACGTTTTTTAGGACAATAAATTGCATGTTGTGTACATCCGAATATTTTGCTTTTCTGAATACATACGTTTGCCTTCGCGCAAAAGTTTTTTCAAGCATTTTGGTCCGCAAAAATTGAAATATATATCGACGAAAAGGCAACCTTCAAGAAAATTTATCTTTCACAAAAACAACTTCTATCCGCTAAAAGCAGACACAACGGTATTGTTCTTTCACCCCAAACAATACTTGAAAGTTTTACAATACTAAAGTGAAATTCTCCACTTCTTGTACGTGCTTTTGAATTTTACTTATAAATTTTGGCCGGTGAAGAACAAATTGTGATTCCATGAAAAGCGAGTATTTTAAAAAGTATATTTAGGTCCGCGCAAAGTCAGTCGTTTGTTCACGAAAATCGAGTTTTTCAAAAAATGCGCCGAATCCCAGCGTTTCTATTGGTCGTCGGGTGCAAATGTGGGTGCGGCTACTTTTCCGAGCTGGGAACCCGTTTTCTGGGTTATTTTCCATAAGAAACAATGGTGAGCAAAGGGCTACCCTCAGAAATCGAGAAAAATTGGAGCTCCTCCTCCTTCCCTTGCTGGTTCCGTCCTGTCTCAGCTCCTATCCCCTGTACCCACTCCTGTCCTACCTGGTTCCAAGCAGCTCGGTTACTCGAGCTGCCTAGTAGGCCAGGCTGGGCAGAAGCGAATACTGGAGATAGGAGCTGAGTCATGTAGGAACTCGCGCAAAGGAAGGAGAGGAAGTGTGGGAATCGGGGACATGTAACCCAGGAATAATGTATAATAAAATTCCTATCCTCAACGGGATTCGAACCCACGACCTCGCGATCCCGGCACCGTGCCGTAGACCGCTCAGCCATTTTCCCATATCTAGAATGCAGCAGAACTTATACTTGAAGTATGACTTAAAAATTGTCAAAAATAACGTAAGACATAAATAACATGAGAGCAAGATAAACTCTACCATAAGGCTTCAAGTGAAGCCAAGTATATTGTATGTCTACATGGCCATGTATTACACGTGTTGGGCGTATAGATACATTTCGTCCTTCATACTACACAGGCCATACACATAAAGTATATTGTAAGTATTTCCATGCAACTTTATTTCGAAAGTGACTTCTTTTCTTACATCTACGTAGCCCCATAGTCCACGGGTTATTCAATCACAACAACGGCTGCTACTATTAACAGACAAGTTTTTGGGTAGATATCCAATTTTATTGCTCTGCATTTCTTACACATGCACAAACTCCTTTTAACATCACTTACAATAATAACCCAACTTTCCGTAACACTTCCTTTTCTTCGGCTCTGACGAATGTAGAAACTGGCCACTGAATATAAAAGGGTGATTCGTCTGACGGAGCTGTTACATACACTAAATCAAATTTAACGTTGCAGTATAACTCGTCCCTTACTGTACAGAACCACTTAGATTTAACGAAGGGCACATTTGAAGAGTTTCCGATATATAATGAATGTGCACAGTGAGCAACACAGGGGATAGGTAGACTGATTTGCTTAACTGCACAAGACTACCATGAACTGCAATAATGGCACACTGTGGGTGGCTTTTACGTTCGTTAGACTTCGAAAGGTAGTACACATCTATCTAATTACTCCGGCTACCAGGACTAACTTGAAAGTACCATCTCCATTGTCAACATGCTCAACCCTGACCAAAATGCTAAAAAAGGATCACTAAAATGTGCCTTGAAATTTTCCAATGAAAGGTTCATTCTTACCGTACTTGAGATTTTTTACGAAATCTTAATAGAACTGAAAAAATGTTTACCGGCGTTTCCAGCACGAACGGACAGAACAAACTTCAACAAGTCATGCCGCTTCATACGAAAAGTCAGTCTTCCGGAATTTATACGGCATACCATAAAAAATTTGCAGTTCAGGATAGCAACGTGCCTCGCAAGATATTATGGCAACAGATGAATCTGTTTCAAATTTCTGATTTGTCAAATGGTCTCACAAAATGTCAATAAATTTCATATTCACAAGTTTACCCAACGATTTCTCGCCTGACACAATTCAGGTCTGTACAAGATGAGTCTATGTGGTAAACAAACCTCACTTACAACAAGTCAAAAGTAAGTGCTGGTAGTAAAAGCCACACCAAACGAGATTTTCAGCGCACGGGGCCATTCTGGCACTTAAATCAATATAAAATCATGCAAGAAACATTGGAGAATGGAGCGCAAACAGTACGAGCTATTTCCCTCTCGGTACGCAAGAGTTGGACTGTTCTTACAGAATAATTATTTGTGTACTTGTGCTGCATATAATGTAAGTATACCTTGCAAGTTTCACGCCGTGGACATTTTGTGCGACGTGCTACTAAATGTCCCCCAAGCTCAGGCGAGGTTGTTAATATTGTGGAATTCATTAAGTATACTTGTCCAAATCAATTCACAGGAAACAATGCGGAAGATTTCGTAAATTACTCGGAAAGTTTAAAACTGAACAATACAAGTGTATGGTTCAGGTTAATTTACGAAATCTTCCGCATTGCTTCCTGTGACTTGATCTTGAGAGTACTTGGTAAGATATCGCAAAGTATTTGGAGAGATTTTGGTAAATTAGTCAAAAGGTTAAAATTGAACCAAACAAGCGTATGGTTGAGGTTAATTTGCGAATTTTCCGCACTGTTTCCTTTGACTTGACTTTGAACAAGTATACTTAATGAATTTCATAATATTAACAACCTAGCTTGATGACAAACGAGCTAGGGAACATTCAGGTGCTTGTAAGTAACACGTCGCAAGAAACATTAGGTGCTTATATTCACTGCATGAAATTTGGAAGGTATACTTACATTATATTCAGCACGAGTTCACAAATAATCATTCCTATTAGGACAATCCAGCTCTTGCTTGCCGAGATAGAAAATAGCTCATATTGTCAGCGGTCTTTCTCCACTGGCATCGCAGACAACCTGAATCAACATGGGCTATGAGTTCTGAACCTTTATAGTTCTGTTCGTTGTGCTAGATTGGTGTTACTTACCTGTTTCGCATTTGCTAACTTATCCCTTTTTCCCAAGCTTACTGAGGCTCGTGAGCTGGAAACACAATAAAAATTTAAATAATTTCAGACTGGACTACACTGAGTTTCAATAACGGAAACAAGCACCACATTCCATTCAGGCGTCTAGATCGATCCATTTGTTTTCCTGGACATCCTTTGAACGTGCGAATCTGAAAATAACATATTGTTAATAGCTTCGTTTTTTAATAAAGCGACAGAAACATTCTTGCTACTTACGTACGTTTCCTAACAGTTGCGTCTAACTTTCGTCCTTATTCCAGCAAATACAAGTCGAGTAAAGTTAACCAACGCCAGCGCATCGGCTGCCCACGCTTGTTTGTTTGCCAAGCAGTGACGCCATCCCACGGCTCATACTAACCTGCGAACGTGATAGCGAACTGCGAGACGCAGCCTGAAGTTTCGCGCTCCGTACCACGTGATCAAAGATCTCCGCTGCAAATTCAAAGTCAAGGACGTTGTACTGAAACTTGCGCCGTAGAACTTGCTTTTTATGACTGTACTAGTGAAATACTGAATCTTTCAATAAACGATCTTAAGAATAGTTTAATAAATAAGCTATAAGCAAATATTTGCACCTTTGGATGTAATTTTTTCCTTTCTGGTATACACGTATATGTAAAATACTGGCAAAAGAGCCGTAAGCCACAATTGCATTTGTCAAGTGAAACCTCCATGACATATGAACAAGCAACAAAATCATTTTGTTCTTCTTTTAACCAAACTCAAAATCTTTGTTACAGCATGTTTCATAGTTGTGCAACAAGCAAATTTACCCTTGAATATTCTTTATACATTACATTTTTTGCCTATGTACATAAAAAACGTCTTCGACCGCTGTCCATTTGACCGGTCGGAAAGCTTAATTGCGGTTTGATGAACACTTTCCACTTCGTCAGGCTTGGCATATCAAATGTCACCCATCATAAAAAAGCAAAAAATAATCTCGAGACAACTTTATCTCTCGAAGAAAGTCCCTGGCCAACTCATCTGAATTTTTAACTTTTAGTCCGCCATATAATAAAACACGACGAGATATTAACTTTCCAGTTTGCTTCCAAAATACGACCTTATCCGAGCTAGTATGACCACTTTTTTTCCTTTTTTCCGCCCTACGGATATTTTATTCAAAAATGAAAAAAATAGATATATATTAAACGGTCCATCGTCGAGCATGGGAAAGCCGTTCGTGTTTTAAAAGCAAGTAAAGAAAAAAAAGACAAAGGACGCTTTGGAATGACATCTAGAACTGTTCCTTTACCACCGTTGATTATCAGCGTAATGGCGATGTCAGCCAGTCATAAAATTCGTACCCTGCCATTTAAATGACGTTCATAATTACAGATTAGCGGCTGAGAAACCTCGCTAGAGCTCTGGTAGGACGTATATCAGATGGACGAACAATCTTTTGAAAAAGTATCCTGACAAAGATCTCTTCAAAAGCAGGTTTCTGCCCTCCACATTAAAACAAGCTAACCGGCTGGCATTTCATGTACTAAACTTGCCCGCACTGAACAGTTAAATCTCTTTGGTATGTAAAGTGTTAACCCCTTTTTGGAAACGTACAGTACTTGTCAGGGAAACCCATGATCCTATTTTCAACACAGTACCTTGCCCAACACTGAAACCTATCACGGAAAGAGCCTTCGAGGCTATGAAATTTCACTGTTAGCAACAATGAATCTTCCCGTGGCGCGAGAGCTGCATGAGTTGAAATCGTTCGCTGGTCTTAAGCCACCGGAGGGCAACAATGAAATGTTCCATCGCTGTGCCAATCCGAACTCTACGAGTCTTGTATAGCGCCGCTCACCGCGAAGTGCCGTGTAGTTAGAATAGGGCCTCAGTTGGCTTGGTTAGGGATTTTCTGGACGAGTACTCCACCCGGTCTTGGATCCACACAGCAGCAACAAACTAGCCTTCAGCAAGGAAGGGTTTACTGGGTGTAATGGAACACTAAACCAAATGGGTTACGATCCGGAAACCATATTCGTCTTCAATGACCTCTTTAGGCAACTCTTTATTCGGTTCGTGTTCAAGATGGCTGGTGGTTGGCTTACGTTCCCGGTCGTGGAACATGGTATAGACATTGCCCTTCGGTTTGGAACTCGGCGGCCTGCTCAAGTTACTAATTTTCGTCCCCGTTCCGCAGCCATGCATAAGCTTGGTGCCCATAAGCTGATCCCACAAACTTCGGCTACTTTGCGTGGTGGTAGACGGCTGGGAAGCCGGTGTGGGTACTTTCTTGGTCGCTGGAAGCTGCGACTCATCTTTTGCTCGCTCCGGTCGGTCATGCGAGCTCGAGTACGGCCGGATTAGGAACTTGTCAAAATCAAACTTGGGTTTCGCTAAGGTGGGAGGTCGCGAAGGTAACGGCGGAGGTTGCTGGCTCACTTCTTCATGGTGAAGCTGCTGGCTGGGTGGTAGAGAGGGTAGCGAGGAGGTAGACTGGGGGCTGGAGGTCCAATCGTAGAGGATTTCTTCGTAAACATGGTAATCTGCTCCCGCCAACAGCGTTTCGCTATTACTTCCGCCATGCGAATGACTGCTGCTGTTGTTGGTGCTGCCCATATAATCAGGCAGGAGTGGTTCCTCGGTGAGCCGTTTGTTCGGGTTGGCTGGACAAGCAGAATCTAACCGCAATTGCACCTGTTGCTGTGGCTGCTGGGAGGCTTGAGCGTTTAATTTGCTACCACTACCACCACCGGATGTTCGCTTAGGTTGCGGTCTTGACAAAGTGCTGCGCTGACCGCTACCATTACCCAACAATGGCGCTGGTGCTGGCTTGTTGCTCGTGTGATCGTTATTCCCATGCAGGCCACTTCTCAGGTGGCCGTCCGTGGCTACTCGTTCGTTCAGACTTTGCTTATGCAAATCCTCGATGATATCCAACATACACCGGGCCACCCGCGAAAATCTTGAACGCACGTCCTCTGGTTGATCCGTCAAGGTACACGCTTGCTGAGCCATTTTTTTTACTTGTTCTAAACAGAAATAAAAAGATCATAAAAATGGGAGCCACAAGCTACTAACACAGGTCCCAAAAACCGTGGGAACCGAAACGTGCTATAAATTAGAGCAAAAAACTATTAAGCTATATTACGATTATGGATGTCAATGACGCATAACTCTAAATGTATTCTTTTTTTTTGTAACAGAGGCAGGATTGGGATTGACGAGAAATACCTTAGCATCTTGCCCCTCAGCTAAGTTTGGGGTCCGATGATCCCTGTAGGCTAACGAAGTATATCTATCCATTCGTGGGGGAATGCATAACTCCCCACACTTTAAGGTTTCTACCTTTTTTTGGTGCTCTGGAAAAACGAGTCCTATTCCTATTTTTTCCTTTCAATTTAAAATACCTTGCCTATCTAAGAAGCCCCAGCCAAAAAAAAAGCGAACAGAAAAAAACGGAAAAGGCAGCAGCAGCAACACTTTTTGTCGAGTAAGGAACAAAGAAACGAGCGTAGTATTATCTTGGTAGCCCGAGATACTTGTAAGTGGTCACGGAATACATGGTTCAACGATCTCATTACCCAGTCCTTTTCCGATGCTATGCTCCTCACTTTATTCTGACTTTACAAAAAAAGAGGGAATAAAATAAAAAAGTGGGCTTTCAATGGGCCAACCCACAGGTCTTATAACAGTATACTATACACGTAACTAACTTTTCCTTTTCTTTATTCTCTCTCTCTCTCTAGCTATTTTTTAAGGAGTATCCTTTATGTTTTATTTTTAATTTTTTCCCCATTTTTTTCTTACACTGGTGCCCCCGAAATCAAAATGCAATGCAAACGATCCTAAGTTTCCCTGCTGTGTTCAACATAGTGAACATTCATCAACTTCGACGCGTTGTGTGTGTACACCATATCCTCAATCAAGGGTATCGTATACTACGCCATAGAACAACGTACCAGGGCAGCAACCGGTCAACAACGAATTTGGAAGTCCCATCTTCTTCCTTATTTTTTTCTTCGTAACATCGTTCTTTATGGAAGGATGCAAGAGAGAGCGAGAGACCCTTTTGTATGCTCGGGAATGGGAAAACAACCTAAGCAGATGTGGCAAGCACATGTCCCATAAGTTATCTTGTCCTACGAGACTTGCTATTGTTCTACGTACAGCTAACCATTTAAGGTGCACAGCGTTTCATATTTTCAATGCCTTCCCTGCGAAATACAACTTGAAGTTTAAAAAAACTGCTGGTCAAGTTCAGCAAAAAACATGAAAAACGAGACAATTGCCCTTAAACCCTAATTTTCGGGATGGCAAACGTAACGGAGAGGAGTCTTCCCCCAACCTGAACTACCATTAATCCCTGTCAAAGGGGACTGGCTGTAATTAAGGGTTAAGTAAATACATTCTCGAATTAATTACGCATTTCACTGCTGAGCTGTACAGTAGGCTACTCGTAAAAAAAATCGGGCCCAACAAACCGCCCTATGCTAACGTCCCCCGCCACTGGGGAGGAAGCCTGGCGGGTCAAAAACGTTCGAAAGACGAAAAAGTGGGAGCACCGCTCGCGCAACTGCCGTGGCGTTAGGATAGGGAAGTTTGTTGGGCCCGATTTTTTTGACGAGTACTGTACAAACAGCATTGGTATTGAGATTATTCCAAAATGTATACTAAAGCGATGAATAACAAAGAAAAGTTGCGCACTGGTTTAGCGATTAGTTTGACTAACCGAATAAGTAATATGAAATATAAAACAAAATAAATGATTGCAAAATAAAATATAAACGAGAAATAAGACGCCTCAACCGAGAAATCTGCAAAATCAAGATGGAAAAACGGTCCAGAGAAACATTAGAACTGACTTCATTATGCAGATTAATGTGCGTGTGCCCTGGAAGCAAATACGAAACGAACATGTTCAAAGGCTCTAGTAATATAGTCGAACCCGAATATAAGAGACACCAGATATATGCGAGGGGTTCCTGAATTTGGCTATAGAACAGTGACAGGCAGTCCTGAAGCGAACCGAAACACAAGCAAACTGACATTCGGATGTAAGAGATCCGCATTTCTGTCTTTCCCAGGTCTCTTACATTCGGGTTCAGCTATAGATCACTTACACAACGCAGAATCAAATATGGGGAACCACTGCGCACAGAAATGCAAGGTAACGAACAACCACTAAGCTAATTTTTTATTGTTGTGGGCTCTCAATTTTCATTTTTGGCTTCTCTACTCATAAGTAATCTCAACACTAAATAAACTGGTTTGTAGATCAATCACAGAAAATAATAAAAAAATCACCGTAATGAGAGCTGTCAGGTAACGAGTACGATAATATTGGTTCTCTTGTTGCAACAGTGTAACTCTTTCATTACTTTGTTGACGAAAATGAAAGACGCTTTACTGATACGTAAACACTGACGCAAGTGCAAACAATGCAACGAAAAACTGCATAGAAGTTCACCCTGCAGTTTTCAGACCTATAATTGTCAGCACATACCAGCGTATGGGAAAAATGAATTCTTCAATCCTAAAATACGTTAATATATGACAATAGAAAAAATACAAATTATAAATAAAGTAGAAAACATATCTGCCTACGTATAGGAATTCAATTAAAATTCTACAAAAGCTTACCTCGGAGTTGAGATACAGACGACACTTTGTTCGGCTTCTCACCAGCCCCGCGTTGTCTGCTTTGTCCGTAGAGCAACGTGTCGATTTCCCCTTCGAGCATAAAAGCCGCTGCAGCGGCATTTTCGCCTCCCGGTTCCATCTTCATCTTGTTATTGCCCGGCCAGACCAGTCCCCGCGCATCCCCCCGAGTGGCCTGCTTCTCCAGCGAATCCTCGTGACTGCCTGGTTGACCTGCTAGTTGGGGTGGATGGCTAATGTTGCCTGATCTCTCTTGATTTGCATGAGTAGCTTGTAATTTCAAGGCAGCCACTGATAATAACGCGGCGATGCCCTCGTCGCTAATCCGGGGTGCACGTTGAGGCAATACAGGTTGTTGTTGTTGCTGCTGCTGCTGTGGTGGGTTGTGGTGCAGATGAAGCGCTCCATAAGTACGCGTAGGCAAGCCCGGGGGAGGACTGTTGGCTGCAACTGGTAACCCGGCTTTGGAAAGCCGCCTGGAAGGGGAATCCCTCCTCGCTTCCCCGCTTTCTCCGCCGACTAACGGCGAGCCCGGTCGGTTATGCCGCTTGCGGTACATCGCGGGACTGCTGCGGCGTTGCGTCGCGTTGGCCGTGCTAGACGACGCACTCAGACTTCGCGGGCGGTGCTGAGTCGGGCTGCGGGACCTGTGACGGCTCGCGCGGGGAGAAGCCTGCGGTCGGTGAACGGGTGAGTCGTCCATCTCGGGCATGGCGATATTCGCCGCGGACACGGCCCGGCGTTGCACAGCGGTTTCGTAGCGCTGAATCGCCGTCATGAGCGACTCGCGCAACGACAAAAGGTGATCGATCGAATTCGGGTCCACTAACCCGCTCGAGCCAGGGAGCGCTGCCCCTGACGACGACATGGTAGTTGAGGTAGCCAGACGGGACGGGTTGGCAACACTCGCTGATGGCAGCGGTGGCGCTGCTGCTGCCGTGGTCATCACCCGTGTTCCCATGGCAATTCGCAGTTTATTAGCGGGTTGACTCGCGTAGTGTAAAGACGCTGCGGAACCCACGCTGGCAATAGACCCCCGTTTGCCGTCATGGCCAGCTGGGTGGTAATCCGACAACTCGGGCGTGGGACACGAACTCTTGTAGCCCGAGTCTATGGAATTGGAGCCGGCGTAGCCCGAAAACTCTTTATCGCCTTGGAGGTTAAGGGGCGCATGGCTGGAGAGTAAGAAATCTGCCGAGCGTGCGGTCACGGATTGTTGGCCGTGTGCCGCCCCGCCGACACAAGACGGATAACTCCCGCTTCCTCCTCCTCCGAGGCTGTTGACCACCACGTGGTTACCCGGTCCACCATGCAAGTACTCACATTCGTCCGACTCGCTCGAATCTTCAATCGCACTGATGGTTTCCAGTAACGGATTTCCGGACATGGATGGCATACGCGGCCGCACTGTCAGATCCAAGCCCAAATCGTCATCCAAGTACTCTTCCGATGAGCCCAACCCTAACCCATAACTCGCGTTCACATTCACTGGTCCGGTCGGGTCGGCACTGTGCGTCCAGGCATTGAATGCCGGCAACGTTTCCACGTAATTCATCCTCATTTCGGGAAACAGGTTCAACGTCAAGCGACCGCCCGTTTGGTCGTGATGGGCCAGCATTTGTTCAAACGTGCCGTACATGCGCCAAATCTGGCGCGTGAAATCGTCACCTTGTACCGACAAGTCCGCCTGGGTATTAACAACAACAACAAAAAAAGGAATGAGTGCGCTGAATTAACAAAAAGAGACACAGGCTATGCGAGTCAACGGGAGACAGTTGGTGGAAATACCAAAGGTGGAAACATTTAGGATCTACTTTTTTTTCTTTTCTTCTGGCATTGCTCCTTCTCCTCAAGATCCCGTTTTTCTTCTAAGTGCAAACTGTTGTTCTTAGCTCCGATTCGGAACAATGGGACTCGTTGTCAACGTGTATACTAGAACGAGAATGCGTTCGTTTTGAAAAAGACACGCGAGAAAACCTTGCTCATGCTCAGGTGCATAGACATTTTTTGAATACCTGTTCTCTAACTGTCTGACGCTAAGCTGATTTTTATTTTCGTTGTATTTATTTTTTCCGTAGTATTTTTAAAGGGTTTTACGAAACGGGGGGATAAAAAAGACAGAATGCAGAATGGGAAGTTCCGCGAGACAAAAAAAGGAGCAGTTTTCGAGTTTATAATGTCGTGCTGAGGTTGAAAAAGAGAAGGAAGCTCCCGCCAACATGTCGTATTTGCATTTAAAAGCAAGATGCATAGCACTATGCTAAACGGAGCTTAACAATTGAATAAGCTTCTGCCTCGCTGGGTACGGGAGTGTGTTGCCACCATGATTTTCTGAGCTTTTTTTAAGCACTTTTTGTGCTGAGTCAGTGCGGTTAGGGATAGTGAGATGGTGCACAGCAAGAAACCATTCCAGGTTGCCAATTTTCATTACAAGTTTAACACGTTTCTAACCATCAAATCACTCCATGTTTCCGACTTCTGTTGGCACACTTAATTTCGCTACATTTCGAAACAAAAAATCATGAAAAAAAATCCACCAAAGCTGAAAGCTCTATGCTAAATGCACGACACTTGCGTGGAAGCGGCGTCCTAATAAGCAATCCGCTCCCTTGTAGTTTGCACAGCGAGAGGCTTACCGCGATGGTAAGGGAGTATTCTTTTTTGCTAACAATGAGTTTTCATCTAGTATTAACTTGAGCTCCAGTTGCGCCAATTCATTGTTGCTAACAATGAAATCTGTTAGCTCAGGGCACCAGCTACCAGAATGACATACAGCAGGAACATTCATTGTTACCCAATGTCTGTTTTTTTCCCTCCCCTTTCCTTTTTCTTTAATTTTGTATTGTACATATGTTACAAAGTTCGCCAATTACTCTATTACCTCGACAGTATCCATTGTTACTACCTGCTAGCCCTCACTGCTACTAGCACAATTACGCCAATGTTCATACGTTAATATAGTGCTCGAATTTCGCGGACGAAATTTTTACTTCGTTTGAAGCAATCGCTATATCGCAATGATAATTTGGGGTGATCAGCAATAAATCTAAATGCGCAGATCAAGGTGTGAAAAACCAATCCCCAGGAAGAGGGAGAGAGAGTACATCGGGGGAGCTTTCTATAAAACTTGTCTACCAAAATCTGGCTCATCTGCCTGCACAACACGTTCCAGCCATAAACCAGTAAAAAAATGTCAAAGAAAACTCGAAACCCAAAATCCCTCCAAAAATTAACATTCAAGGGAGTGTTTCAGCTATCCCTAACCCCAATCCACCTACTTCCGTCGTTCGCCCTGTAACTAGACTGTCAACCTGGTTTGGGACTTGGTGAAGACATTGGACCTTAATCACGTAACAAGTCAAACTTGCTAAGAATTGGGAACCTACTTGAATTTCAGAGGTAAAATCCTTAAAAAAACGGGTACAATACAATAATCCAAGGTAACATGATCAGTGCACTAATAACTGAACGCACAGTCACTGAAACTCATGCACTGAACACCCGGACAGTTTTCCTACACAAGGGCCAAGGCGAATCAAGACCACCTGGGACCATGCTTCTGCTTTCGAACTCCTTCCAAGAGCAACTAAACCTGAGCGTTTCACTTTACCCCCAGCCCGGGACCGTTGGGTAGGTAGTGGGTTTGCCTTGCTGGTTGATGGCCTTGCACTTGGACAGCGGGAAGGCGGCCACTCGCGGGTTACGCGAGGGATGCGTTCCCGCTACAGCTCGCGTAAGCCAAAGGGACGCCAACTGCTTCAAATGCAATTTTGGCACCAGACCGACGACTTATGTGTTATTTTTTAAATATTTATCTACCGTCATAGACTATGGCTTATTGATGGTTTCATATACTACTGAATCGGTTTCGGTTTACAGCTATTCATATTCTGTTTACCGCAAAGGAGGAAGTCACGTGAGTCACCTTTTTACACGCGTTATTTCACTCACGAGATTGCGACCTGCAAATATGCACATTATGGATATATACAACGAAATCGGACCCGGTTTTTCAACAGGCACGTGGAAAATCGCCCTATGTAGAGCGTTGTATAACAAGCGAGGTCATATGGCGTAACAATGAAAGTTGACATTGCTCCAGCTGCATGATTTGCGTGTTTAGGTGGAAACTTTCATAGCTACGCTGTCACAACAATAGAGTGTTTCATTTTTTCAGTATTGCTGCGTAACTCCGCTACTATTCATTGCTAATGCACAATTACACCAGTATGCATTGTTACTTACGTAACTAGGTCAACTATTATTGCATATCTGTGTAAGAAAGTTCCACGAAACTTTCACTATTAAATAGGAGAGCATGAATATCGAGAGGTGCGTAGCTGTGGGAACTTTCATGGTTACTTCCTAACCTTCTGTACTCCCGTAACAATCACGGTTCCCATAGTAGAGCTTCATAGCTATGAGACCGTGGATCGTTTACCACACAGATGTCGCGTGTTTACTAGCAGTCACGGTTTTCCTTGTTTTAACTTCTGCCAAACACAGCTTCTATACTGTGCCATACTTTTATGGACTATCCATATGCGGCGCTTTTTGCACCGCTTTGGCTTACAGCTGCTGCAAGTGTCCATAAAACTCGAGGATAGGAGATGGCTAAAAGCCCTAGAAAGCGTACCTGTCCATTATAAACAACTTGGCATAGGATACCTGGGGATTTCAACGTTCGTAGATGTGAACCTTTCGTCAAGAGAACATGCGTAAAACGAGGCTTATCTCTACCACCAGGGGAAGCAAAGCATTCATGAATAGAAAGAGAGCTCGGAAAACCTTGGTAGTCGAAGATGGTCGGAGGTGGACGGACACCTTATTTTCCCAGCTGGGGCAACAAACAAGCCAGCCAAAAACCGCGACCATGGCCGAATGGTTTTTATACCCACAAAAGCCTCTTTTCTTTTCATCTCGGTTTTCTTCTACCCTACATCTCCTTATCCCCTACTTCTCCTTTCCAAAACCTTTTTTTTGTGTAACTCTCTTACGCCCGATTTTTTTTATTAAACAAGTTAAACTATTATCTGTCACCTTGTTGTCCCTTTTCTCCTTTTGTTCTGAAAACTGCTACTGGAGTGGAGGCTGAAGTTCCTCGAACATACTGTCTTAGATGTTCATTAAAAAAATGCTCCGAAAGCAAAGTTTAACAAATTCGCCCACCAACGGACTTCTCTCACCGTACCCACCACCCCCCGAAATAAAATAAATAAAAATGAATAAACAGAAATAATGAAAATAGCAAAATAAAAGTTTATAAAAAAATAAACAGAACAAAAAATACATCTAAAAATAAATAAAAAGGAAAATAAAATAAACGCTAATAAAATAAAGAAGTAAAAATTAGATTAACTACTAAAAATAGGATAAGCATTAACGAATAAAATAAACTACAATACAATAAACACAAAAGAATGAAAAAAATGATAGTTATTTTTTCAATCTACCCGTATAGACATATGAACACTTTTAGTTTTGATCTTTTGGCAAAACCCTAGAAACGCATTAAAAGAAAGTGAACGCCTGATTTACCCAAAAGCCTGGCAGACGGAGTCAAAAGGTTTCCTTAGGGGTTTCTCTTAATATAATTCATAATGCATCAAAATTTTACTTTCAGCCCCCCTTCCCCTCCCACCATCCCGTTTTAACCGAATAGGGACCATGTATCGAACCAAACGTGCACATTAGGGGCAGCTTGAGCCCTTGAGCAGGTTGATTTTCCCCCTCCCAATTTCCTCAATATCTCGAATTCCCTTCCTCTTGTAAGCAAATACCCACCGTGAGCAGTAGACATGCCAACAGAATTGAAAAGGGTAGAGTACAAAATATGAAAATGTACCCCAAAAGAGACCCCCAAATTAGTGCGAGCTCCAGACTATGGGTCCCTGTTACACCTGAAGGGGGGTCTTCGCTGTCTTGTAGTGGGGTATATGTTCGTAAAAAAAGGGCCCAGACTTGATATATGTGTTTTAAAACCACACTAGGAAAAAAACGGTCAGTTTATGTGGCAATTCCACTTGATCTCAAACGTGCTGTTCATTTCGTCACGAACACGCCTACAAATTACCTAAAACTTGCAATAACCATTCAAAAGTTTTTTTCAAAAGGTTAGAAACTTTCTAAGTGGAGGAAAGAGGGGTGAGGTGGGGGATAAGCAGGTAAAGCGGATTGACGTAACAACCGGGCCGAAGAGGGGCCGGGGCAGTATCACTGGGTCCCGCAGCAGATCGCAACAATAACAGGCTTTTCCTTGCTTTTGTACCGCCAAGGTGACAATAGTTGGCAATCTTTGGGATTTCTTGTGTTACGATAGGCCTTCACCGCCGTTCCACCTTGAAAGACACAAGGCATCCGAATTCTCCCTTGCACCTGGCTATTTGGACCGTTACATTAGCTTTCCTCGAATTCCGCTTTTCTAGGCAGTACTAACCCAATTGGCTACGCAACTCGCTCTTTGCAATGCGTACAGACTTACTCGTCACAAAAATAAAAATAAACAGAACATTCTACCTACCCAACACTGGCGTGAGCTAGTTCTTACGGCCCTTGACAACTCCTTGCAATGAAACATTGTTGCCCCCAAGTATCGTGCATTTGGAACCGGCTTCTTTCTCTTTGATTAACAAGTGAACAGCTCCCGTGACGGTATAGGAACATTCATTACCGGTAACAATGAATTTCCATAGCTACGACGTTCTTCCTACTTGGGGACATCCTTTGTTGGTAACAATGAATTTCCATGGTTACACCGCAGCTCCCGTGATGGGAACATTCATTGTTGCCCAATGCCGTGCTGGGACGGTTGGCGTGAGTCTTTTTTTTATTTTTTATTTTTATTTTTGAAAAGAAAAAAAGATTGTTGTAACACAGTAGTGCAGTCTACGGAACGTGCACCTACTAAGACTACTACTTCGCTATTACAACTTCATTAGCATTCCTGTTTAGCTCCACTAGCTGGGAAGACAATCCAGCTGGTGAAGCTCCTTAATTTTCCACCGAGAAGATTTATTTTCACCCAGCAAGCCCAGTGCAAATTTGGAATTCAAACCACTTCGGGGAAAAAAGTGGTTAGTCTATTGTTGGTCCACTCGGTCCCCAAGGTGGAAAACTTGTGGTAAGGACGGTTTAAACATATCAACAATCCATCTTGGGGGGATTTCGATACCTGTCAAGTGTGGAGCACACCTGGTTGGATTTTCTGCCCCAAACTTTTTCATATGGAGTTTCGCAAATCACTGGAAATGGTTTAGCACTGACAAGACCAAAGGTTTGGGTTTAGGGAGGATTTTAGATGTTGGGCTCTCCTACCTGTATAGTTGGAAAATCTATCTGCATACTTCATCTGCCCAACATGTGTTATGAGCAGTGTAGGGTGTCAAGGGGAATGAGACAGTGAGAGAGCAGACAAGGAGAGTGACATTCCAGTAAAGTAAGTACATTTTCACACCGTGGTCAAAAACCCTAATTGCTAATCCTGGGAGATGGACACAATGAATGTGAGCGAGAACTAGTTTCGGTTTTAATCACGAAGTTACCCCAATTAAGTCCGTCCATCATTTTTCATACTTTTCTTTGCTACAGTGTAAGAATATGTGTTTCGACGTGGAAGCTTCCATATAAAAAAAAACACGACGTCTCCGTATTATGCCAAGGGTCTTGGGACCCGCAGTGCGGCATAATTACCCTCTTTGGGCCGCGTTTTTTTACTATTTCTTTGCAAGTTGAATTTTTCTCTACATAGGGATGACTATTAGCGAGTCCTGTGTGCGTAATCAGTAGCTTTATGGACGTTCGCATCCCATGGTTAATAGCATCATCAAAAACAGTAGGGAAGGAGGAAAACTAACTTGCTCTTATTATACTCTATGCGTCATTTGGTCCCAACATCCATAAAAGCGAGTCTTTTGAAAGAAAAAATTGTGTTCAAATGGGGAGCTTTCTGCCGAAAAATTAAGTGCAAGACTCTTTAAGAAAAAACTTAACAGCCAATTTACACGTTCATCCCCTGGGATGTTTTATTTCTCTACAACAAAAAGCCCCCCTTTCGGGGCCATAAAACAAAAATGACTTTTTAAAAAGGAGCTTAATATAGCTTTATGTCCAAATTCGTTCCAGGGCAAAAAAAAAGTACCACCTTTTTTCTCTCCAAAAACCTAAGAGTGCAAAAATTCTGCGTGGGAATTCTTCATCCCCCTAGACTCTAGACAGCAAGATCCATTGTAGTAATTAAGGGTGTGTTGAGAAGTTTATCATTCGTGCCAAGAGAGAAAGGGAAAAGAAGGTTTGGAATACTATTTCACCCTGTAATTATATCATTTTTAGAATTGTTAGGACTCCGGAGGCCCAAACAGCCGCTAGTAGTATAGGAGTCAATGAAAAAGCGTGAGAATAGACTTTTCGATGCTGGGGAGAAAGATTTTTGTGTTCATAAATCGATCTCTCCTAAACGGGATGAAGCACGCACGAAAAATTGAAGGGGCGGGGCAAGCCTAAATGGTCAAGTTGCCTCTTTTTAACAAGGTGGCGCGGTTTGGTGTTAATCGTAAGAGAATCGGTTTTTTTAACAAAAATGATTGAAACACGTGATACGTAAAGTGTGGAAAAGCTCCTTTCTTTTGATGGAAATATAAACCCTTTGACCTTAGAGAAATGTTTCCCGAAAAAGTTAATGGAGCTTCAACGGCAACCAATGTTCAATTTTTTTCCTTGGGTGAGGAGAAGCTCCTAAGAACCCTCATTTAACTGCTAATTGATTGCCTGTCTCACAGTTGGCTAAACCCTTAAAACTCGCTCTTCAACTTCCATTTAGGCACCGTGTGATAACCAATGACGCGCTCTAAATCGGTAACAATCAATTCCTGCGTGCCCAAGTTTCCGTTCGCTTTGGCCCAAAAGGCAAGTGACCTCTACTTCAACGAAATAGTTAAAGTGGAAGAGAAAACGGGTAAAAGAAAATGGAAAACCCCAGCGGATTACCATGTATCATAAAATAAACCATGTGACTGAAACGGCGAGGCTATAAATTATGGCAGGGAACAAAAAGAGATGCTGTCCAGTAGGGAACAAAAAGGTGTAACGCAGTTATTTCTGATCATTATGCTGTTTGTTCCATTGTGGGTCCTTCTCACGAATGGGTTATTATATGTTTTCTTCCTATAAAGAAAAAAATAAAACAAACTGGATTGCGACAAATTTTCCCGATTTTGCTTTAAACGCTAAATTGGAGTTTTATGAAGATAGAAAACAAATGTCTTAATTTACAATATTATACTCGTAATTCGTAACCAAACGGCCATATACTACGCATGGTATTGAGTAACAAAGCACGTTCCTATTGCGGGAACTGCCTTAGCGGCTAGCAAAATTCATAATTAGTAACAATGAAGCTTCCTATTTCGCCACAGGAGTTGTGTTGGAATGCGAACTATAGGCGAGACGATTGTTTGGTATAGACGGCGATCACGCAAGTGCTGTGCTTTTATCTTGGACCTCAGTGTGCTTGTTATCTATTATTTAAAAAAGACGGAAAAGAAAAAAAACTTTAAAGGTCGCAACAGTGACAGTTTCAATTACTTAGCTGTCAGGCAAGTTTTTCTCTTTTGCAGAGAGAGTTTTGAATACAGCATAAAATAGTAATAGTAATCGTACGCGAATGACCTTCTGCTGGAGTGACAAGAATCCAACTCGGATGTAGGAGACACAAAATTTCAGATATTGATTTTGCTAGTTCGTCTTATCACTAACTTTCTACACTTGACGTTTTTTCAGTAGGGAGCTTAACTTTCACGATTCAGTCTCTTATAATGAAGGGTCTCGTACATTCGGGTTGTATCCCCACTTGCTGCTTTCCTGGGTGTGAAGTTCATCGTTCAAATTCATTCAATTTATGCTTTCTTACCCATGAGCTTCTCTTACAAATGGGTTTAACTGTGCATTCGAACGCAGATGTAAGAGACACGAAAGAAAAATTTGAAGTGTCTCTTGTGTGCCGTTTTCGTTTTACATGACTTATCATTCCCGGTTTCAAGGAAATGTTTTTTTTTACAGGTGGGTTCTCTTACATCCGGGTCGCTTATAAATGGTTCTGATGTGAACTGAAAATACACTGAGATCAACATGGTAAAAATAATAAAGATCTACACTCACACACGGATACACAAGATGTTCCAAGTTAGGAATTTTGTCTCTTACATCCGGGTTTCTTCTTTCACTCGTGTCTCTTGCATTCGAATTCCAAAGTCTTCCTTTACCCGTGGCAAAAAAAGTCAGTTGTACGCAACAAAAATTTCGTAAAATACGAGTTTCGAGTTGCTATAAAAAACAGGTACGAAAAGTACGTTACCGCTGTAATAAGCTGTCCCACATTCTTATGCACTTGGCAGTAATACAGCTTCGTTCGATTCGTGCAGCACGAAACTGTATTACAGATAAGTGCATAAAAATGGGGGACAGCTCACATGGTACTAGGCTACCCAACTGCACCTGTTTATATGGACACTTGACGTGGGTTTGGACCTTCCTTACTGCCAACCCTTCGTGACACCAAATATTCGCGTATGTAAAGTACGAACTTGCGAGGTGGGAGACGGTTAAAACAGTCTGTCTCCAGTTCTTCAACAAAACACAGCAGACAGGCGCCTACATGCTAAATTACGAGCCGACTGTGAAGAAAACAAAACCCCAAAAAACCTTTCGACAACTTTTGCCGGAACAACTGCAAGACGCATGGAGATATACTACGCTGCCGTAATTTCCTTCCTTGACATGACAAACGTCCCACAGCATATTTGCAAACTGCTGACAGCAAGCATTTATATGCCACTTTCACGGACTATGAAGCAAAAAACGGCCCAGCTCAACCCAGGCTTTCAAGATGACGCTCGAAGCTTACAACCGGAATAAAGCTTTTGCGAGAATAACGTGACAAAGAAAAATTACGTTCTAGTCGCTAATGCGACTTACGCGAGACCCTTATACTTCCTTATCTGATGGATGATTACATGAACTTTCGCTAACGATTCCGTATTTACCATTCACTGTTTCTCAAAATATTCTTGACAGGAACGTTTTGACTGATTAATCCCTAGTTTTGATTGATAATGACGTAAGTTTTGACTAAAAAAGGCCAAGATAATGTACAGTTAGTTCGTATTTTTTACTTTCCTCCAAAAAAATCTGAATTTGGAAAAATATATTTCCTTGGTATCTTCTAAGTATTGTACTATTCGGTTAATTTTTCGGCAAAACAATGAAAAAAACTATCCAACACATATTAGGAAATTTTCAACGCAAATTTCCCCTCTCTCCTACTCAGCCAGTGAAAAAAAGAGAACAATCATGTAGTGGTCTTAAAACGCAAGACGTTTACACGTGTTTCAAAATTAGCACTTCGGCAACGTCAATGACCAAAACACCTCCAAAAGTGTGACAACCTCCGAGAAAAACACTATTTCCCACAAAAAGTACCCGAAAGTCAAGAAATTCCTCAAATGTTGCAATCCAACTTGGTAAGAAAGATCAGTCTTGTTTAACGCAAATTTCAGTTTGCGCAAGATACCCGAACATGCACGCGAAACATGCAAATTCCGCTGTCGACCAAGTCGTCCTTCGAGTAATTGGCTCTCTGATCCAAAAATCGGGACAAAAGAGTGTCAGACTACAAATACCTTACCATGAATTTCCTTCTCTAAAACGTCTTGAAGACATTAATAATGAAAACCTTGTTTTACAGGCTTACTGCAAGCTTGTGGCCAAAGTACAGGTACAGTACGTGTCTCACGTACTGTACCGGAGACACGCTCGTGTTCTAACATTAAAAATGCACGAAACTATTCAAGAAACGTACAAAAAAGTGACACGAGTACATTGCTAGATGCCAACTCGTATCCTACGAGGTACAGTCCTAGTTCTTCTCGCGTGTTCACACGAATACTTCCTAAAAAGCTTTTCTACCGAAATGTCTACGCCGAGAAAAAGTTGACCGTCTCTGAGCACGCATTTCATTCGCGGAGCCCGCGTAATTGCAATCAAGTAGGGCACACACGTAGTACACATTCCGCCCAAGCAACCCACGGGGTTTCTTCCGCGTGTTTGGCATCGCTTTCCAACCGTCTCCCATGCTCCGCAGCCACTTTTTTTTTGCCCTCCTCAACTTCAATTGTATGACGTTTTTTGTTTCCTCGAGATGTGTACTCTCGGCTGGAAGTCAGAGCGCAATGGCTTAACAACGCTGCAGCCAGCAACAAAGCATTACCATGCATGCGGGAATATTAAAATATGGGTTAATAACACGTCGTGCGTTTTGGCTCTAGGCGCACAAAAAGTGTTCATCATCAAGGAAAAGAAAACCCAAACAACACTACATAACACAACAACCCCGCCCTAGGGCCTATAACATCCAGACGGTCATTGGAAGGAAGGGGGGAGGGGGGGCAGCTTCCTTTTTGTAACCCCCCTTTCGTCCTTTTTTCCTGTTCTGTTCTACCTCAATAAATTCTTAAAAACCTGTAAATAATCATTTGGGCACTACAAATCGCTAACAATGTCCACACTTTTATGAGCCCTAGTTATTTCACCAATTTCCTCCATTTTTTCCCCCCTGGCTCAATTTAATGGACTTTCAGGCGTCTTACCATGTGACGGACGACTTCCTTTGCACGATTTTATTATGCAGTACAGCACAGTAATCTTCGCAAAAATAAATATTACCAAACGGCGTTCCGTTAAAGGGCAATGGACACCAAAAAACAACTTTGTCTTATAAAAAAGAGCTAAAAATCTGGTTTCCGGATGTGAGTGTCTTTCTCTCAGGTGCGAAATACTAACGAAGATATTTAGGAAATAAGAAATCTGAAATTCAAATTTGGACTTCCGTGACGTCACACTTCTCATGGTCGGGAAAAGGCCTAAAATTTGAAAATAAATATCTCAAGAACGGCTGGTCAGAACAAATCGAAACAAAATTATTTACACTTAGAATAATGTGTAGTATAATAATCAATCAAAATCTCTATATGCGTCTTTGGTATCCATTGTCCATGGAATTCAAATTTGGACTTCCGTGACGTCACGCTTCTCATGGCGGAAAAGGCCAAAACTTTGCAAAGCAATAACTCTGAAACGGTTGGTCAGAAAAATCTGAAACAAAATCCTCTGTTCTTAGAATACTGTGTATTATACGAATCCATCAAAATCTCAAAATGCAATTTAGGTGTCCATTGCCCTTTAAAGACACAGCGAACTGGGCAATAATGAATGTCTCCCCTTCGGTCCAGGAGCTACTGCACATAGTGGCTTGGGATAATTCATTGTTAGCAGCAACGAACGTTCCTATTCCGGCAAGTGGGAGCTCTGTCGCTATGCTTGCCTAGGCACGCCGCTCACGCCAGTGCCGTGTCGTTAGAACAGTGCAGTACTGGTCAAAGAGATCATACCAAAATCTTTTTCTAACTACACAGGACTTGCGTGAGCAAAAGAGCCATAGGACTATACTTTTAAGACGTTGTACGCAACGAGAATCACAAGCGAGTTTACTTCTGATGTTACGACAAGAGGCAAACTCGGATGTAAGAGACATGGAACGGCAAATATTTTATCTTGTTACTTATTGATCATTGACTATCTCCACTTGAGGTGTTTTCAGTCTAGATCGTAGCTTTCACAAAGCAGTCTCTTATATGAGGGGTCTATTATATCCGGGTTGCATAAACATTCTGCTTTCTTAATTGCAGAATTCATCAGTTACATTGATCCAGATAGGTTCTCTTGGTAGAGAGCTTCTTTTACGCTTAGGTTTAACTGTACAATCGAACCCAGATGTAAGAAACAAAAAAGAGGAAAGTGGGAAGAGTGTCTCTTCCATGCGGTACTCTTTTGCAAACATATCAGTCCCGAATTTCCAAGCAATGGTCTCTTAAGAATGAGTTCTCTTTTATCCGGGTCGCTACTAACGGGTTCTGATGGGTGTTGAAAATGCACAACGAACAGAAGGAGGAGAAAGAACAAAAAAGAATATAGTCACACACGGATACAAAAGACGTTACCAAGTCAGGAACCGTGTCTCTTTCATCCGGGTTCTTATTTCACTCGTGTCTCTTACATTCAAATTGCAAAGCTTCCTTTTTAACACGTGGCAGAAAAAAAGCACAGCACGAGAAGTTGTACAGTACTCGTCATAAAAAACGACCCAAACAAACCTTCCTATTGCTAACGGCCCAAGTCACTGCGAGGAAGCCTTGTTGCGGGTCAAAAACGTTCGAAAGACGGAAAAGAGGGACGTCGCTCGCGCAACTGCCGGGCCGTTAGGCACCCGACGGTTTGTTTGGGTCGTTTTTATGACGAGTACTGTACGCTAGGAAACGTTCGTGAAATAAGGGTTTTGGGGGCTGTTCAAAATAAAGGGTACAAGGAGCACCTTACTGTTGTAACAGGCTGTCCCACTTTCATATGCACAAGACTGTAATACAGTTCCAAAGCTGCTCACGCAGATGCCGTGTTGTCGGCAAAGTCAAAGTACAGTGCAATACTTCCCATACAGATCGAACAAAGGTCCTATCTAACTAAATGGCACTTGTATGAGCAAAAATGCTGTAAAAGACGTTGTACGCAATGATAAATTCGTCCGACAAGAGTACACATGTTCAAAAGTAACTGGTACGATAAGCACGTGAATTCTGCGACGGACTATCCCACTTTCTTATGCACAGAACTATAATACAGTTCCATCCACCGCACGTCAACATCGATTACGCAAGTTCCTTGGAGTTGGCGTTGAAATAAAAGACCAGAAACGAAACCTCGCAATCGTAGAACCGAAATCCTAATCTAACTACACGGACCTTGCGTGAGCTGCGTCTTTTACTACAGGATCCTCTCACGGTGGGGAATATTCACTGTTGCCCAATGCTCTGCAGATTAGACCGGGTCAGTGGCTTGGTGTATCGTATTTTTTGTTTATTTATTTTAGGGGACGAATACTTGCTAGCACAATCGTTTACCTGTATTAAGAAACAGAGCCCAGGAAAGGAAAACTCTCCTGAATACGTGTTTCTGAGTCCCGAGGATACCAAATTATTCGAAAAAAAATTATATAGACAGAAACACACCTCAGTGGCCGTCGATTAAAGCACAATGGCACCACGAACGTGTCGTGAGCACCACGAAACTATTACCGTGCCCATTTAGAGCTAACGGAATCTGCCAAAGGCCCATAAGCGTATCGAATGGCCAACGTCCTTCTTCACCCAAAACCTCTATCCCCACCCCTCCAAGGCCTATCATTAGCAACCATCAAGAAAATCGCTGTCATTGTGCTCCTTAACCATCATCAACTCCCAATACCTCGAGCACCTGGCACACAAACACGTGCCCAAAACCTTAAAAACCCACGTCCTGCACAACTACTGCGCGCTTCGATCACACGTTACGTCCCCTTTCTTAAAAAAAACGAAGCACCCCACAAAAAGAGCATGCTGCATTTAACCCACCCTATAATACTTTATGCAAATTACCCCGTTAGCATTACTACACATTAGCTATTCTAAGCTCTAGAAAAACTTGCACTGGCCTTATTAAAAAAAACGGAAAAAAACACCGATTGGGAATTGGTTCAAATTAATTATCAAGTAGCGCAGTAATGTTTTCCAAAGCCCAGCAGCTGGGATGTAAATTTTTAAGGGGCTGCTCCCCGTCATCTGAAAAACAAGATTTCCCGATCCGTCATTTCTTAAGAGGGATTATCATCAGTCAAGGATATACTTAACTAGTCAAGAAACTTTTTGAAAAGGTTAATACGTGCTGAAAGTCATTCTAGTTTATTGGGCCATTTTTTTTAACTTATGGTGGAGAAAACCTTCTCATGGACATACAAGGATAATGGACCGGCTTGTCATTTCAACTTCGTGTAAGGTGCGATTAATTAGTTGGCACAAGTAAGGACTTGGACAACATGATTGTAATGTCCGTATATGTCATGTTAAAGCGGGATCAATAAAACGGGTTGCTCGGGCCAGTCAACCCGACACATACACACATATACAGCAGTGGGAGAAAAACTTAATTCCGGATGACACTCGTGAAGAATGTGATACTGAGAAAGCAATAATATGAAAAAAGGCAAGGAGAAATGGCAGCTCAAAGATTCCCCGGGAAAAAGTCGACAACCCCGCCCTGGATAAAAGACGCCTAGAAAACCTGACGGGGACTAACCTCTGCATAACCGTCTTTCCGGTTCAGCGACACAACATGCGACAAGCGGAAAAGAACGGTCAAGACGGTGTCCCTTTTACTAAATATCCCCCCTCCCCCCCAAAAAAAATACTTATAATATTAATTCTACTACTACTAGTACTGCTACTAGTAATAATAATAATAATAATAATAATAATAATAATAATAAGTACTACTACTACTACTACTAAAAATAAATAAAAAACATTAAATAAATATTAAATAGATACAAAATAAATAAATAGTAAAGAAAGAAAGAATAATACTAATTATCTTACTGGTTCAATACGTCACTGGATCCTAAACCCTTGGATAGGATATGACCCAGAAGAGAAAGAGTGGCCATAGTATATATGAAATACATAAATAATACCGTTACTTATAATTATAAAATAAAAAACTACATCACAAGTACATCGAATTACGGGAAATATATCAAACTACTAAGCCGGTGTATCAATGTGTTGTACGAAAAAAAAGAGGGCAATTGTACTCTGAAATGCACGCAACCCGCTTGGACATAGTAAAAAAAGGGAATAGTTTCCTAGAAACTGAAGCTGCAACAAATATCGTGAATTACCATCGCTTTTCTGCGAACTAGCAGCAGTTTATTGTTTGGTACCAACAAAGACCACGTTTCATGGGGAAAACCTGCTACTATAGTAATAAAATGTTGTCCTACAATTGTTTCCCTGTGATATAAGAGTTGCGACACAAATGCCACGCGTTTCAACGACTTAATGACGTATAGCATGGCGTCCCGTACACTTTTAGAGTTTGGCTGCGTAAGCCAGCTAGGTAAGCTGTCTAGTAGCATTTCGTTGTTGAAGATACATTTAACCAGCGTCCAACAAACGGTCTTCGCGTAACAATGAAACTTGGCGAGCTTGCATTACGTTGGGAGGTAAACAACGAATGCTAGCGATTTTTCATTATTACGGTGTCACGCTTGAGTAAGTAACAATGAAAACCCGAAAATCTGCTCGACGAACACAATCAACGTGACGCGACATTTCATTTTTACTCAAGCGTTGAGTATTTACAACACGGCAGTTGCTTTAGGACTTCAGTCTATACCTTTTTCCGAGTTTATGTTTTCCGCTTCGGGTACCTGTTGAATTTTACAGTATTGTTGTATGTAATAAGGACATCCCGATTCAATTTAATTACGTTTCTCGCTAGCCAGTTTGGACAACTAACCGATAGTTAACCTGTAGCCCGGGACGCGAGGCCCCCAATTCCCCCTTTCTGCCGTGTGTGATGTAATAATTTATTTTTACGAAAGGTATGTCCCAACCCACTACACATGGAATCGAACGATAAAACGAGTAAGAGCCCGTTTTTTCTCCCTTCTCTCTCTCGCTCTCTTCTCTCTACCTCGTCAAAACTTTTACCTTTCAGGTCATAAACCCTTCCCATGCCCACACTTCCGAAACATGTGATGTTTATCATACCAAACACCTTATTTCCATGCTGCCACACTTGAGCATTCTTCAGTATCAATAGTAATCCACATCGTAACACCCTAGAATTTTAACGACAGCTTCTCGTTTGAAAAACTATTTTTTTGTTCTCTTATTTTCCCTAAAGCTCATTCCCATTTGATCCTACCCAGCTGACACGTCTACCATAGCAATACACTACTGGCCATGCTTCTCCTATGGATCAAGACAAAACCAAACGCATTGTTCGAAAATGCATCGCTACTTCTTTTAAAACACTGACCTTTGTGGCAACACGCAACGTTTCCCTGCAAAAAAAAATCTCCTCCT
The DNA here is from genome assembly GCA_020615345.1 of Triops cancriformis. Lineage (NCBI taxonomy): Eukaryota > Metazoa > Arthropoda > Branchiopoda > Notostraca > Triopsidae > Triops > Triops cancriformis. The sequence goes on along the minus strand of JAHZNP010000002.1, from coordinate 19,033 downwards.
TGTTTCAAGCCTCCTTATGCTAGTAATTACTCATTAGCATAACGGCCCTTACACGGACACAAGCGAGACTTATCACCACTTCCACAAATCAAGAACGGACCTCACCATAAAGCATGCCATTTCTTGAATACCTCTAGGCTTCCTTGGTGTCTATTACCCCGAAGAAAAAACAACAAAAACTTCACAAAATCGACAGAAAATGGTTACAAGCTTCGTTAAAAAAAACAATAAGAATAACATGTTATTTCTTGACGATCTCTGCGCTTTTGAAGTCTATTACCCCCGCAAAAAATGACCAGAAATCAGTTACAAGCTTCGTTAAAAAATAGACGAAAAACAAAAGAAAAACTGACAAAAAAGGCGAAAAAAATGTAACATATTTTGTCATCTAAAAAAAAAAATCCAAGAAAGGCAGGTTTGGCGGAGCTTCAACATTTCCATATCGCCCACTCGAAACGCAAGCACCATGTGATTACAAGCCACCTCGTCCGAAGGGGAGTTTCAACGCTGGCTTATAAGTTCTGGCACCGCGACCCATTTCCGCTAAGGGCAAAGTGTACCGGAACTTCTGCGCCCCTTTTTTCTCCGTTCCTGGCTCTAATCTATAATTCTCACTTCGGACTCCATGAACCTTGATGTCCCACGTTTCTTGTCGATATTTATGTCACTACGCCAAGCCTCTTGGCCCCTCGTCGAGCGTGTTAAAGTCGTTTTGTTTATACCTGACCTAGCGTTTTTTTCCCTTTCTTTTTAGCCCCCACGAAACCCTTTAAAGGTAACCACCTTTGCCACGCTGATTTCCTAGTCATGCAATATGCAAATGAAGCTCGATTGTGTCGCTCAACCTATCCCCCCACCAGTCTGTAACACATACCGTACCCCCAGATCGAAAACGGACACTTAAGACAATGTCCCAAGCACACAACCTCTTATTACACGCTGAGCTCATTAGCATACGAATTCGGTGACTTTGGCATAGTAATTCCCTTGTAGTACCTAGACAATGTTTGACTCTGTCGTGTAAAAGGAAGGGTTGTGTTGAAGGGGAACGATACGCTATAGTTTGAAACTGCGCCAAGCAACCAACGTACAAAAGAGTTAACCAGATACGAAATCTCCCAACTTCGCTCAACTCAACGCATGGGAAACGGTGTAACGACTCTGGTTCGCTCTCGTGTCCCGAAGTGTCTGATCCTATCCTCCGCCAGCCGTAGTTGTGGATAGACGCGGACGTGAGTGACGACGTAAAGCTTTTTTTTTACTGCTTATGATTACCCCGAGAGCTCTCTAGGTGCGTTTTATGGAGTACAGTTGGCGAATGATTCACGTCCACTAGCCAACACCTGGTCGCTGTGCCTCAATCCGTTATACCCAGCGAAGACTGCCGCTCTTCTGCGTCTTCTTCTTCTTCTCGCCTTTTTGGCTCAATGTAAAGGTCTCTTATCCCAGCCACTCCTCTGAAAGGCATCCCGTTGGGGTCACCTGCTGTGTCTTATGAGGATTGAAGCTGCCGGATCAGCGGGACACAATCACGCACCCATACCGATATATAAATATCTTCCTCCCACTTTGGCCAACCCCAGGCCCCCTTGATGCATTATATAGCGTCTACACGTCTAAGCGTCTCCACACACATACATCTAAACCTAGGCTCTAGTGTAGTCCACGCCAAAAACCTACACCGTAACCCGTCTATAGCACTACTAAAAACCTTATCAGCGATTAGACATCGTAACATTCAAATATACGCCTCAAACTATATAGTAAGATCCCCAACTCCCCCCCCAGCTCTTCTTGACTTCTTCCCGATAGCTTTTTATTGAGTTATTTATCTCCTCATCTGCCCATTTTTTTCAACCAACTGACATGCAACTACAGTTTTCCCTTAATTCAAATAACTATAAAAAGAGAGAACGTTTCGCCGTGGAGAATTTATGCGGTATGTTAAACACTTGAACTTGAGCGTTTACGTCAGCTCGGGACCTTAAAAACTTGCTAACCAAATTGGTTGGAGCTGAAGATCCCACAAAAACAACAAACATCGAGCTACTATAGGTTTCAGTCCTTTAGGGTGGCGTAGGGGTGGGGCAACCATTAATAGCCAACAACTGGTAAACGATTTTTCTAGTTAATTAGCTACTCGTTAACCTTTCCCACAACAGTGTAATGAACGATTTCCATAAGGTTTCACCTGTCCAATTGTTAAACTTGTTTACGTTAAGAAGGATCATCATTACGAACTACAAGCTCCATTCCTTACAAAATTCCATTACAAGTCCTGTTGTAATGGAATTGTTAGTGTTTCGCACAAGGACGGATCACATTACTAATGGCAAAATTCATTCAATTCCGGAGTTGGCGCGCTATCTTTCCCTCCGCCAAATTCCAAAGATCGAAATCTTCAAAATGTATTTACTAACGAGCTGCGAGTCTAAAACTCCTTAGGGTGATTATATTTCAAAGCCGCGTGTGCTTTTGAAAAGCTTGCCCCGTCCCATGAATGTAACACTCTCGTTGCTTGAAATGAGTGAGGTTCGGTTGACACGGCAAAAAGGAATTTTCCAATTGTCACAATGAATCCTTCCTTCGCGCAACTCCGTCTTATATGACCAAGATTATGGCAACAAATACGAGGAACAAGTTCAAAGCCAACAAATCTACAGAAGCCTTCTAAGCACGGTTAAATCCAAAAGCCAACGAGCCTTTAGGGCGCCCACCGAAAAATCAAGATGAAGAAACTTGGCGCCGGTGTGCTGGCATTCTGACATTCCAGTGTGTGCCATTGCCACTGCCAAATAGCCCCAGGCATAATTATCCACAGAGCTAATTGAAGCTAACTCTTCAAAACAGTTATGGCGGCTCGGCCAATTTCTGCTAACCTATTGCTCCCATCTTTGCCAAACACAGTTTACTTTAATTAAACAAACACAGTTTAACAAGAAAACTAAAAAAATAAAAATAAAAAAGACTCCAAGAAAAACAAAACTTGCTTATTCCTTTTATAATTATACATAATTTCTGGCTTATTCCCCTGAATTATTACAGGAAATCAAATGCTTTTCCAAATGTATACAAAAGTAGGTCATCACACCAAGTGAACTCATTGGGATCTTATACACGGCAGAGGATACTTTAGACAAATATTTAATTCTCTCTCTCTTCTCGCGTTCAACTCATCCCAGACAAGTTTTAGGCTCTTTCAGGGGCCGGCACCCGCGTGTAATTGCCGCTGCACCCAAAAGACAAAAGAACTCGGGAGTAAGGGACAAGATGTGGTCCTAAAAGCTTTAGGGTTGACATGAAACATATTTTTATTCTCTTCTCTCAGCTATACAAGACCATCTCCCAATAAAAAGAAAGAAAATAAAAAAGGAGACAAATTGCGCCATGTTTGCCAAACGAGTACTCGCAGCAAGCTATCAACCCCCGAATGCATAGCTGCTTTCTGACTAAATCTGAAATCCCGGACCGTAATCGCATTAATGGCATGCTAAAGAGGCTGAAACCTCATAAGAGCCTCTTTTTGCCCACTTTCGTAAAAGATGGGCCAAGCCTTCGTGGTTCTAAACCGAAAGTTTTTTCTTCACCGTAATTAAGAGATTTTCCATAAGGCTGCGAGTCAAGCAACAATGAAACCCAGCACTAGTGCCGAGGCTACGGCCAACCAAGCCGTGGACTGTGACTACCCAATAATGAAAACTTGAAAGTTACGTCGCTGGGGAACGATTCAGTGTTGTCAGCTTGGTTATTCAGTACAGTCCATCTATCGTTCCTTCACGACTGCACTTAAACGAATTGGCCGTTTGAGATGGTAATTTTTGGGGTACTATTCGATTATAGAGCCCGCTCGGTTTTTCCCACTCGATTCGCTTCTACAGGGGAATAAACTTAACTACTGATGTAATACTAGATCACCAAATACCAATGTTTGTAATATTACACTAGTATAATAGTAAAATTATTAGTTAAAGCATTCATGTCACATTTCTGTAAAACGTGAGTTAATATTCCGCGAATTAGTTCTTGAATTTCAGAATAAATGAGACGCGATTGGTATACTCGGAAGAATTTCTTTGGTTAAATTAGTTTCTCAAAAACTCTAAAAAAATGTTTAAACTTTTTGAATAACAAGAAGAGTATAAAAATGTACAAAAATAGGGGGAAAAAATTACGTGGCAGTCGATCCTAACAATCAATTTATTGAAAGTTTCAGAATCCTGATTTGTGGACGTAAAGCATTGTACCAGTTCCATATTTGTTAGGGAGGGAAAAAAAAAAGTTTTAGGAAGCTTGAAGGACACCAATGGAGTTACATGCAAAACTTGAGCGCATTAAATGTTCGGTTTACAGACAAAGTTTGCAGAAGGAGAGGAATGCAGAGAATCCAGCGTAGCGAAAAAAAGTTAAGTAGGTTTAATAAGACAGTGGGGAGCATGCTTAGTGATGGATATCCAAGTCATAACGAAAGCCTCGTTACGTATTCTTGAAATGTCTCAATTTATTCCAATTTCCCATTCAACATTGCTCGCCTTCTGGAGTATGCCATGTAGAAGCGGATGCCCAACTCACTTCTGGCCTAAAATCCGAGCAGCCCGCTACTTATTCAATATTCTAAACATGTCAACAGTACTTCTTGAATTACATATATGCAAACTGTATTCCTGTACTCCGCACACACGCCTAAACTTCCATCCAAGCTTGTCAAGATACCAAAGACGTCCTTTAACTTCGCCAAGTTGCAACTCCTTTTTTAATAAAAAAATAAATAAAATAAGATAAAAATAAAGAACAAATATTCACTAAAATCTGCAAGGTATTCAAACAAGGTATTTTACTTGAAAAGAGACTGAATTGGAATAAAATACTATACATACATTCATCGCCATTTTCAGGAACAATTAGCTATGTACTTGGGACAACTGAAAGTAAAAATGTATAACCTCCTAAAACGGAAATCATCTTCCGTCAACGAACTAAACTCGCACCCATCAATAAAAAAAGACATATTTTAAAAAATAACTCATTGTACAGTACAGTATTCGTCAACTCCACGTAAGGATCGAATGCTTATGAGTTTCTATGAACAATTTACACATACCTCCCTGAATCGATGAAATCAGTTAACACGAATCCGATCACATCAAAATTTAACAAGCTAAGAGATCATTTGTGTACTACGTATCTTCTTCAGCAGATTAAAATAATAAGTGTACAAGGTTACGGGGAACACCTTATAATTTGATGAATTTTTTCTCCCATTTTTTCTAACCCAGTTCTGTATCGCGTCTCGATGGTAATGAGCATTCTGAGAAAAGCTTGGAGCAGACTCAATTTTTGCTAATAAACTGTCCAGGGCTCATTAAGGTAAATGACCTCTGGAGGACACACATGAAAATCCTGGCAGAAGTTGAACTGGGTCTTCTTCCCCAACCGATGTCCGAGCAATATAAAGGCATACTACTCTTCAAATGTACCGTGGAGCCCTTTTACAAAAGAAGTATTTTAATTTCGCCTGGGTGTTGGGTGTGAAATAGTATTTAGATGTGTTTTTGTGCCGTTTGTCTTCATATATGGGGAGGGGGAATTAAATTAGGAGATGTCCCGGAACATCTCAAAGCGGAGAACGATTCTTCGTCTAGGCAAGATAACGTAGGGAAGTTTCTTGTTTTGCAAACCAACCCGAAAGTACCATGTTCCAACCTTTGGCTTAAAGGATGTATAAATGACGTTGTAAAGTACGATGCATGGCCCATGATTTGCCTCTTTGGACACTGTTATTTGGGACATAAAATGGCTGTAGAAGGGGAGTCTAAGTGGAAATGGTATTAGTCGAGCTAAAACTGGAACCTAATAAAAGACTGCGAAGTATAAGAAGTCAACTCTGTGAGATAACCTAGCTAGGCTATGGTATAGCGCAACTTTTATCTTTCCCGCCTTTTAAGATTTTTATTCCTTTAATGGGACATGCGACACACATCTCTACAGGGCTAATTGCGATCGTAAAAACCTGTGTTCTATAACCAGTACATGCAAAAGTGCACAGTACGCTTAAAAAAAGAACAACTCAGCAAACGACCTTATTGCTACCACCACGGCAGTTGCGTGAGCTCTGTTCTCCGTTCAAGCTCTTTCAAACGTTCCGAGACCCACAGCAAGGCTTTCGCAACAGGAAGTTTCATTGTTGGCCAATGAAGTCAGTACTGCACATGACGGTACCCAGCAGTGTAATTTTTTTTAAAACCTCCCTCCAAAATTTTAATTTCATAATGCCGAAGACAGGAGAATGCCCGAATATAAAAAATAAAAAATAATAATTAAATAAAAATGCATAATACACCCCCCACCCCCAAACTCCAAACTGAAATGCTGGGTATGGCCATGGTACTGCACAATGCTATATCACTTAATCTGCAGCACTCCAATCCCGAAGAACTGCATTCCTCCGGTTCGTTTCTCGAAAAGAGGTACAGGATACAAGCCAACGCGCCTACATGTCATACCCGTTTTTTACGCACCAAATACACAAGACTCAATGACTAATTTCACCTTGCATTTACTGCAATGTATCCCGCGCGTAAACGCCAATTTCCACTGTGCACTAGGTCTACCGCCCTATCGGGGAGAAATAATAGAAAGCAACGTTCTTCGACGTCAGGGCTCCTTCTTACATGCGGCCTTTCTAGAATTTCGTTCAGGCGCTGTAAATGTGATTGTATATGGGCCCAAGCGAGGATAATCTTACATCCGAGTTTTCTTCATTCCTGTTCAGGTACAGTAAATGGGGATCGTGCATGAGCCCTAGTGACGTTATCTTACATCCGGGCTCTCTCTCACACTAGATCTTTCTTAAATTCGGTGCAGGTGCTCTAAATGGGATCTTATATGGACCTAATCGAAGTTATCTTACATCCGGGCTCTCTCTTACATCCGGGTCTTTCTTAAATCTGGTTCAGGTACTCTTAAGTGTGATCGTACATGTGACCAACCGAACTTGTCTATCAAGCAGTTTCTCTTACACACGAGTCTCTTGTATCCGGGTTCTCCACCCGTGCCGCCCTCCTTTACGAAAGACATTAATAAAACACGCTGACTCAGTCCAGGCAACAATGAACCTTTGAACACGAGAGAAAAACGCTCCAGAAAAGTACACAAGAGTCTTTCACGAACACATCGAACGTTTCTAGAACGGTAAAGTTCCAAAGCCTGCGGCAACAATGACATTCGTCCTGAAAAGAACGTTCGAAAATGTTGCGTATTGAAATTCTCTCTTGAACATTTTGACCATTTTCGGCCAGAAATTTTACTCAAGTACTATTTTATCGGTGTTCTCCATCGGTTAACGTATAAAAACTTCTTCCTTAAATTTCTCCAAACGAACTCCAGCTTCTGGGAGGCTTGACCTTCAGCATTTGCACCCGTCAGCTAACGTTCAATCGTAATCCCAGCAACTTTTGAACTTTTACACATCCACCGGTACTTTTCGGTTATACCCCCCCCCCTCGATTTTCTTTTTATACAAGCTTTCAGAATCCTGGTTTTTGACACTAATCCACTCTACATAGTCAAATCTAACTAACAGTTAATTCTATTTTGCGATTTTTAACCGTATTCACTGAAGTTTGCAAAAATAACCACTTTTACTGCGAGCGCCATGTGTATACAGGTACTTATAGAAAGTATAGTCTATACATTCTTCTTATAAAAAAAGTATATTTCATATTAGCAAACCCAATTCAACCTAACCTAACCTAACTCAACCTAACCTAACCTAACCAAGGTGGAGTTAGGTTAATTTAGGTTAGGTTGAGTTAGGTTAGGTTAGGGTCAGTATGCTATATTTTTCTTCTAAAAGGAACGAGTGTAACTATCCACATGTTAAGTGTCACGTAAACATGGTAATGTCACGTAAATTAGTGTCAAAAACCAGGATTCTGAAAGCTTGTATAAAAAGAAAATCGAGGGGTGGGGTATAACCGAAAAGTACCCATCCACCCACTAAGCTGACCTCAAACACTGGCTAATGAAGATGGGTAACGTTCAATCCAAGACATCAAAGAGCTGATCCAGCGAAAAGATGGTCCGTGTCAAAGGCTTTTTTAGTTCCTTTTTGACATTATTCGGTCGTGGCCTCTTACCAACATTCACTAGTACACACATTCAAGGTAAGGAAGGGGGATCCAGGCTTTTGATCTTTTACCTATGGCACGGTTTTCCTAGCCAGCCCCATGATAGCTTGTGGGCCCCTCTTTTCTCCTCAATGTTACTGATTAGCCAAGCACCAGCGACCGACTTGATGAGCTCATGAATCAAGAGCTTGGACGTAAGCTGTCATTACTAACCTTGCTTCCAACCGTGTGTTAGACCTGACGATTCTTCCCTAACCCATACATAATCAAAATTCATAGCAAAAAATTGCCATGCTTAAGACACTCGGAGCATTTTTTCTCTCCTCCGTCCTCTTTCTTTTCCTCCTCCCAGCTAACAAACCCACCATCTTCGGTTGAGTACCACTTGTCTCGCATATCTCTGCCGAATGGCTCCACTCACATCGCTACAATTAAAACTTAACCTAAGGTAGCTCTATATACCAATTCTTCCTTACTGCATTCCACGAAAAATCCATTAATAAGTCCTAAATTAATTTTTTATACCCAAAATTACCCCACGTTCCCTTTACTTTTTTTTACCTCTATCACAATTTATGACCCTCTTGGAATTCCTAACTGCAAACGCAAGTTACCAAAAAAAGGACCCAAAACGGAGAAAAAATCTATATCAGTCTCCTAATCTTATAACTGGAGCAGTAAAACGAGCTTCTCGGTCTTTTACTTCCCATTCCACCCAAAAAGGAGTCCCCCCCAACCCCCCCCCAAAAAAAATCATAAAAAATAGTCTCTCTCCGGAAAACGAAGATCTCAGGAGCTTTCCAACAAAGCAATTGTTCTTCACTTACCATGTCTCGTCGCAAACGTTCGAGGAGACTGTCCATTCTGCCGATTGTCTTACGTTTTGCAGATAGTGTTTTTCGCAGTCTATCCCTCGAAAGCAATGGAACAGCAATGCGGGAAAAACGGACACTTTCCTTCGAGAATGTTTAACGTGCCCCAAGAATGAAAGGAACCACTGCTATCCTCACACTGCCACTACACATAACAATGAAGCTTTTATTAAATGGATAATTTTTCACTCCCCTCTCCAAACTTCAAAGTAAAAGGAAGCTCCAAACTCCATTAGGAACCACGATGCCAATGCCAACCATGAAATAATCCTCCAACGCAACGCTGCAATTACGTTGGCCTTGTTCGAAATCACCACACACCCACTAAGCCGCGACGGATCATGTTGGCCCACTGTCTACAGCACAACAAAGACGCACGAAGTTCGATTTACCAACCATTTACAGAACTACCAGCGTTTTTTCCGAAAAAAAAATCGGAGAGAAGTCAACTTGGGGGGAATTCACCACCAAGCGGCGATATGCGGCACAGTCATCGTCCTTGCCTAGGCACGGAATGACTGGTATTCAGCTGAGGGATACCGTAGGAAAGCCCATTCCTTCCTTCCCGAAAACGGCTCAGGCTTTGGGCGTGTGGTAAAAAGGCTAGAGAATACCCATGAAGAATAGGATGCAAATGAAAAAAGGTGGTGGTGGCGGAGTAGTTTAGAAAAAAAAGAACAAGTCCGTGCTGCAGGTAACTGATACGCAGCTGACGATGCTGATATTACATGGACTCCATGCCAGCTTCTCTCTTTTCTGTTCCGGAAAAAAATATGGAAAAAAATCCCCGGGCTTGGGGGATTGTGGGGCTTTATCCTTTATCTCCAAGTCTGGGATAAAAACGCAGACATTCTTGAACACCTTTCACCTCGTCCTCCTCCCTCGTCCGGATGCGTTGTCGGATTCTGTACCTTCCAAAATGAAGAAAAAATAAAAATAAAATAAAACAGCAATAGTAAAATAAAAAGTGAGCAAGGGGAACAAAACATGAAAGAAAAATTAACAAAGAAAAAAAAATAAGATGAAAAATATATTACTGTCCCTATTTCAGAGTTCTGATCGCTCAGATAGATCAAGAATCTAATTAAGGAACTACACACGCCATATGTGTGCGAGAGAGAAAAAAGCAGCTGGAATGGAGAAGGAATCCAATCTATTGGGGGGTTAGAGTCCCGTGGGGTTCAAAACTAACAAATGAATATGGACCCCATAACGTGTTATGCCAGCGCAATGTCATACTTGTCATGTTGTTTTAATTGAGTTTTGATGGACTGTTAGCGTTTATAGTCAAGTTTTAACGACCTTAAGGACGGTTTGGGAAATAAAAAGCTTCCAGGAACGTGGCACAGGAAATTATAAACTTTTATTTTTTTCTTTAAAAGAAGGTTTAAGCTTTCGTACAATTTTCAAACTGGCGAGGAACCACAGGTAAGAGGATTGTTTTAAAAAAGAAAGGGATATTGGCCATGTGCCAGGAAGTTGAAACTATTTACGCATGCCACACCTAATGGACCCCCTCTTCTCCATTACTCTCCTATGCAAATCAAGCAAGGTAACCAAGGCAGGCTCGGGCCCCGACTCTTTCGCATTCAATTCGACCAACGACCTGCCAAGTGCCACAACTCATTAATGTGCACTAATTTCCTCTCTGCACCAAAAGGAAGAGACTAGGTGGGGAGGGGGAGACGAATAAGGTGGTTCGATAAGTATTTGGAGGCTGGGTACTTAAAAGTTAAGTCTCGCAAAAGCTTTATTTTTTTACGTTGGTTAGCTTTAGTTGTTAGTAATGAAAGCTTCGCCACGGACCTTATAAAGTATTAAAGCTCGCCCTATTTTTGTTGGCCTTTTTCGGCTAGTATAGAACACGTGGGGAAAATAAATCACACGAACGTATAGTACGCGAGACCAAAACGAGATGAGAAGAAGCTTCAGACACAGGGAGGAGGAACCAGCGTCCACCCTCCTTCCCCCTACGCAAAAAATGAGAGAAGTTTGCTTTTGTTCTTCACCAATCTCTCGTTAGGCAACAAGTACTAGTTTCCACCGAAGTCGATTTAGAGGTCAGAGACGTCACACATGCTTTATTAGAACTTAAGCCGCCATAAATTACCGCCTGGTCCCAACCTTTAACTTGAACTAGGGACGTTCGTAACCCCAAGAAGACAAAACCAGCAAAGGAGGAGGTTAACTTACCAATCCATGTTTAGTATTTAACCAAAAAAAGGGACTGACGCTCCCAAAACGGTTTGCTCCTGTATAGCATTTGTAAAAAAAAAAAAAAAAATAGAGAGAGAGACAGAAAAAAAATGAGCCTGAAAGAACAACTGCCTTGTGCTACATTGAGAGTAATTGCGTGAAGACGAAAACAAGCTCGTCATTGTTACGTCATCAAGGTGTGCTTCAAATGGAGGAAATGTTTCTGAAACAGATAGGGTTAGGGATAGACTATGGTCTACTGACGTCAGAGAGAATTGAACTGAACTAGCCGTACGATTGGTCAGACACCAAGTTTCATTGTTACGTCACCAGTGCCGCGTGCTTCAAACGGATAGCGCTTAAGGCTAAGGTGCACCTAGTCGTGCCATAAAGAAATCATTAGGTAAATGCTGAGGCAATTGTGCAAAACCTGCTCAGTATTTCATGAAAAAGTTTTTACAGTAAAGGTGTGACGAAAACATATCTGGCGCACATCGTCGAGACTTTTTAGAAAAATTACTAAGTAAATGTGTGATAAGGAAGTCCAACTTTACAGCGTTTTGGCATTTTTTTATGCAAAAAAAATTCGTCAAGAAAGTTTCGAATCAAAATGTCAAGTGCCAAGTGTCGAGAATTATTAGAAACATTTACTGCTGTGACGTTAGCATAGGGCCGTTTGCTTCAATGGCTCGGAAAATCGGCGTGGCAAATAGGACCTGAACTGAGAAAACAGCCGTTTAATGAGTGACACGAATAACCCGGGACCTTGTTAGCACTACCGCTTTCGTAAGACCTGAAAATCACGGTGGATGAACAAGGCTGGAATCTTTTACCACAGCCTCCAGATTTCGTAAAGAACAGCTCGGGGCAGAAAATAGATTTTCTCGATACTGTTTGTGTTCGTTAAGTAAATGATAGGTTCGGGTAGTTAAATACCGGAGCGTGTTTTCAACACAAGTTTTAGCTTAGTAAGTCAAAGAATTTTCCCGGTTTCATTATTCGAGTGGCTGCACGTCAAGAATTTACATTCTCCTCGAAAAAAAATTATAATAAAAAGTCAGCTTCTAACGATAATGAATGATGTTGAATGCGTGCTTATTAACGATTGTAAATTGATGCCTCAGGAAAGTAAACCTTGGGCTTTTAGAGACAAGTTATTTCCTACTTCAGATGTATAAAAAATCCTCCTTTACATTTATTAAAAGCGTGGTTTCAATTTGAAAAGACAAATGAAAGCCACGAGTTCTTTTTCAGGCTTAGTTTTCATGTTAGGACTAAAGAAAATAACTTGACCAATTAAGGCGCTATTGTTTGTCATAAGTTAGGGGAAAATCCTGTGGGGAATTGATTAGGCTGCTTCTATATACAGTTATACAGTTACACTAATACTACACAGTGAAACGGCCCACGTAAGTGCACTTTGATTTATTAACGCTAAAAAATACAATTACAGAACGCAAACCTACTACTTTCAGGCTTTTCTGCGTCTGTAGCGAAACTCGGGAGCAACCAAAAACGGATCATCGCTGCAGGACGCTCATGAATACTTGATTGCAGCAACTGAAGCTTGGGATCAAAGTTGTATGCTCCTCAAAGCGACACTAGGAAACTTTTACGCTCATTACCAATGCTGAAATGCTTGACTCATTAAGTCTACCACGAATCCCAACCAAAAAAATCAATTAAGACGACAGATTCCAGTTCATTGGGCAAAAACTGGCTTTCCTTTCAGAAAGGTAGCCACTTTTTTTGTCGCCTTGTCAGTTTTTCCCAATCTAATTACAACCATAATTCATTGCTATTACATAAATCAAACGGTATGAGACGGTAAACAATCCCAAATCACCCCAGTAGTAGGCGTTACCATCGACATAGGAGATTTGGAAACTGGATACCTTTGTTAGGTGAAAAAGACGCACCGCAAAGAAAGAAATCTATTAGCGGCATTAGCTTTGTTTTGCTTTTTTGGAGGGATTCTTGAGAAGACAAAAAATAAATTAACAGGTACTTGGTGACGGTGGTAAGAGTGACAGGTCACCGATACAAAAGAGCGGCTTTACGGGAACGATGTGGCGGTTTGGGAAGGAATATTCTCCTAAAAAAAGGACTTTCGGCTAATTAGACACCAAGCGGAAAGAAAATTTCTTAGTCCAGTACCTTATTACACACCTAATAAAGGCCGAAAGTCCCATTCATCCTGAGCCCGGATGATGGAGTCATGAAAACAGACGGAACGCGTTTTAAGTTTTATGTCCTTTTTGCTACGGACCTGCGCCAGAAAGGGAAACTATACCTAGGCGCCAAAGCCGAAAGGTGCTCGGGTCTATAACTTCGCATGAGAAATAAAAAAAGAAAAGAAAACGGACTATATAAGTTGCTTAGAACCCCAAGCGGGAAGGGAGGCCGCAAAAGTTTTACAAAGGAGCAAAAAATAAATAAAAAGAGTCGTTTGTCACTAGTCATGGCTTGCTTTGGGTGCACTCTTATACGTGTTCTCGCTTTACGTAAAATTCCATTACGCATGGTTCATCGTAACGAATTCCAAAATACCGTCGAGTTTGCGTAAAAATGTTTATCATGTCCATAAAAAAGGGTACAGTTAAACATACGATTTTCATATTCTTTGTTCCAGATTTACACAAGCACCGTACAAGTGTAAAAAAAATGAACAGTCTATACGAGCAACCTCTACCTCTTGCCCAAGATTATTATGAATGTTCTACTACGTCGCTCGAGAGTTTCACTAATCCGTAAAAACTTTCATAATCTTCCATAAGAAAGTGGTACAGCTTTCATGTAAAATGGCACTGGCACTGTCCCACTTCCTTATGCACATCTACTTTTGAGAATTTTGCTATACAAACTGCGCATTTGCTAGACAAACGGCGATTTCGCCGAAGTTACGCCCCTTTGAATGCGAAATCACTGTATGAATTTCCCCTCGGCTTACGCAATTGGACAGCGGAAGCTTCTTACTTGGATTTATTTATGAAGAAAATTATTTACTTTTTATAACATTTTTATTTATTTATAAAGACAAATTTCCTCCGTAGATAACCTTCCCTTGAAAACCTTAAAAATCTTCCGAATTACAAATCAACGGTTAGGAAGCGAAGGTTTGCCGCTGGCGAATCACGCAAACCGGGGGTAAGCAGTAATATTTGGTGAAAACGAAAAGGGGCGGAGAAAAAAAAGTAGGGGAAAAGACGCAAGTAACTTTTAAGTTGCGTTTAAGAACTTGACTGCCGCTGTTATAACAACGGTTGGGGAAGTCGTAAAGTGTTCCTACCTGACAAGACCTCCCTTTGTGTTTCTCTGCGTTTTGGACATTTAAAACAGATTACCCGCCGAACCGCCGTCTAATCAAGCCTCCTATAAAGCAAGCCCCCTTCAATCGCCTTGACAGTTGCACGTCAACTTACACAAACGTTAGTCAACTTTCGCACCGTTGATGTAGATCTAACAACCGCGTTCTGGCCGCGCGCTGGATTTCGCTTTTAGCGTCCCGCTCCGACTACCCGAGACCCGGCTTTACCAAATTTCAAGAGCCGAACACTTCCAATGGATCCCCACTTAGCTCTTGATATCAAGCAAGACTGCTACAGAAGGTCGCTGGGAAACACACGGAAAGTTCCCCCATGGACCGCGGCTCGAAGGGCCCAAGACTCCCGCAACGCTGTCGTGGATTGCGCCGATCGATGTCAGCGCAGGCTCGAGTTTTTTTTCCATTGTTGTGATTTTTTTGTGTGTCAACAGTTACAGTTGGAATGCTTGTTCTTTTCTATCCTTTTTACCAAGGCTAATGATTCCGAAATGATAAAAAATCGATCTGCAAGAGGAGAAAGATACACTCACATAAAGGGTCTCGCATGTTGGACAATTCCTTGCAACTTGAATGGGAGAAAAGGTCGGTGAAAATTTTGCTTTGGTTAGAAGCCCCATGTGACAACGGCTCGATACTTTACGGTGAATGAACTGCGTGCCAAAGCGTAAAACGTAAAGCTCGTGCTTTTCGTCCTCGGAATTCAACACCTTTCAGAGATGCTGGGCGATATTCCACCCCCCGCTATAAGACACAACTCAGTTTGCTTGGTGCCGCACGATACATAACCCAACAATGAAAACTGACGTCTAGCGCTGGCTACAAGCAATAAAAGCCTGGCGACAGGGAATATTGGCGGTACTAAAGCTTTTATACGCCACTCAAAGGACCCAACAACGAAATTCGATTAAGTTGTCACACTAAATGGCGAGCTGTACCTTCCAACTAATGGTACGCTCTACCATTTAAGCCTTTGCTGTGGATGTGTTCTCGTTCATTGTAAAGCTTGATGGGAAGCTGTAATTCGTTCGATTGGAGTAATTTATAGACGAAACCCGGATGTAGGAGATCCGTGTGGGCAGATGACTACCTTCTTTCTTTCTGTTCTTATAAGCTCCAGTTTTATAATATCGATCGAATTTGCCTTATTTCATTGTAAGGTTGTTTCATTATTAGCACCTTTGATATATTAACTCGATTGGGAGAAAATACACGAACCCGGATGTAGGGGACACGAGCTAGGCAAAAGACTTATGATCATTCTTTACCTTTTCGCCCCAGATTTGCAAAATCTAATCGGAACTGCCGTATTTCATTGTTGGGCTATTTTGTTCACGGCACAATTAACATTGTGGATTGAACTGTGTGGAGAATATGTTGAACTAATGTGGAGGATATGTGGAAAAGTCCATATATTTACTCTTACAGGAACTTCTTTATGTTACAAGCAGGTCGCTTAGCCAAAAGCGTTCTTTTATTACAACATTCCACCAATAAGCGTTATCTGGAAAACTCGCTTACAATCGGTTTTCCATTCATTCTCCTTCATCGAGGTTGACGAATTTTTCAGTTTTCTAACGCTAACAACGAGTTTTTATGTATCTTGAATCTTCTTTACCGTCCGACTGTTCGTTAATCTGGAGCCAAATTAGTCGTCTTAAATTATTTTAACAATGGCGCCCGACATCAAGGAAAGTTGTGCGCGCATTACATTAATTCGAGTAATAATTAACGAAAACAGGTGCAACGTACTGAGCTCCTGGCAAACTGTCAACTATGTATCTCATGAAAAAGCAATCCCAGCGAATTACACGATTTTTTTCTCTTGGTTCTCTTGCAACTCCACCATGTTAAATTCATGTAACTCTGACATCCATAAACTCCATTCCGCGTCTAATTTTTCTCGATCTGTACCTTAACTCAACTGTTGAAAAGACACGAGAGACAAGCGAAACACTCCTCAAGTATTCCAGTGCAACATACATTTGCCTCTTTTTTTATATAAACAACCCCATTTACCCAATAAATCTTCCCTTAATAGTCTTACGAGTCAGACAACAATAAAAGTAAAGCTAATGAGTCGTATGAATAAAGTTTACAACTCTTTGACAAATACATCTTCCCCATTATTCCCATTTCCTCCTTTTTTTGCCCTACCGAATAAGTTTCGCTGATGAAAGAAAATGGGGGGCAGGGGGGGTCACAGTTGCAATGATATACACTAGAGACGAAAGTGAGTAATTCTTTGAACAAAAAAGGTAAGCTTTGGGTTATAATAGCTGCTTTGCTACCTTTTGATAATGCAAATTTCCTCGACTGCAGGAGTTGAGGACGGCTTGGACCCCCCACGAAAAAATGCCCATAAGTTCAACAACAGCTCGCAGGGGTTCCTCTCTTCCTTTTCCTCTCTACATATATATTTTTTCTTCTTTTCAACATGCAAACACAAACCCGAAAACAATAGAACGGACTTTGTCCGACCTTTTCTGCAACGGCTTCAGTTCTCGAAAACTTACTACCTTGGCTCCAGAAGTCGAAGTTTTGCATACTTTTCGGTTTTCTCGTTCCTGGAGTCTTCCATAAAAATCTAGGACATGAATCCAGGAACATAAACATGTTGAAAGGGGGGCAAGGTAAGCAGACAGATTTCTCGTGTTGTTTATTTAAAAACCCGTCGACAGACAAATATGTCAGAGAGGGCGGAGTGCACCCAAGGAAACCTCGTAGACACTTGATTGGAGGGGGGAGAATCTTATGCAAATGAGTATAATCGTGTGCACTGACATTGACACTGGTAACAAGCGGCGCCAGGATGGCCCCCAAACCGGCCGCTTGGGCAGAAAAACGCTCCGAGCTTTGGGCAAGACACGAGAACTTGACGTGCTATTATAGGAAAGCCAGGGTTGGAAAACGAACCCGTATATAAGGGAATTTCGCTCAGGTATCAGTGTCTGTGGGTACGAAAAGATTTCAAATGGAACTCACGCATATTTGGAACCTGTTTAAAAGGGGAACATTGGACAGAAAGAAGTGAAACTGTCCAGAGTTTTGCTTAGCTATGGGTACTACCCGGATATAAGGGACCTGAGCGAGATCTCACAACACCCAGTTGTTTAAATGGATATAGTGGAGATAGATGTGTGCAAACAGCATTGGGTAACAATGAATATACGCCGCGTTCCGGGGAATCCACAGTGGATGGGAAAATTGATGGTTGGTAACAATAGATGTGGCCCTAGCGGGAGACGCTATTACCACAATACTCGAGAGGTTTAACGAAGTGACTCCGCAGCTTTTTACTCGTACAGTAGAGGCCCTCTTGCCCGTTTATACAGGCCGCTGTTTTAACCGGCCATGCTTTAACAATTTTATCTGAGTGCATTTCCTGTTGCGCGTTTTATATTTCGAGAAGAGAGCGATAAAAACTAAAAGACAAACAAAATTAATGAACTTTCCACGAAAATAAACTAAATTTCTTACAAAACTACCGTGATTTTTTCGTAAAGTAAGGATAGAAATAAAAAATAAATAATTTTAGTTAAAGAAGTGTACATTTTTATCAGGGGCGTACCCAAGATTTTGGTTCGTGGGGGGACGGGGGATTGGTATGCATTTTTTTGGACATTTGGGCATTCTCCTATGTTCTCCATTATAGAAAAAAAAATCGGGGGGGGGGGGAGTTAGACCCCTTAACCACCCAACTCTGAGTACTGCATTGCATATTAATATACTGGATAAACACGTAATTTTAACATGAACCACAACATATTGTACAGTACTCGGCACATAAAACGACCAAACAAACCATCCTATTGCTAACGTCCCACGCCACTGTGAGGAAGCCTTGTTGCGGGTCAAAAACGTTCGAACGACAGAAAAGTGGGACACCACTCGCGCAACTGCCGGGTCGTTAGGCACCTGACGGTTTGTTTGGGTCGTTTTATGTGCCGAGTACTGTACATTAGACATTTGATATTTTTATCGGATTATCCAGCTTTTTGTTTAGCAGTCATGGAGTCCATTATCTTATGGTCCGGATACGAGAGTCTCTACTATAGGCTACTTTACTGGGATTATAACTTATATACTTCTAAATTGCAATGCTACGTGCTGCAGGAAGTGGTAGCGTCGTCCATAGAAATCTGGTACAGCTCACGAACCTAAGGCCATACCTGTTTCTCACGTACAGTACATGTTACAGTTCCTCTCCGAGACTCTACCCAGAAAATAATATAAAAGACGTGCTGTTTAAGAGACATATAAATCTGTAATTTTGCAGCGAAACTTAACTCAATTACCATTAAATCAACTTCAAGACACCACTGAGGCTGTACCGCTTACTGTAGAGTGGTAGCGTTGTCCATAAGAATGTGGTACAGCTCGTGATAGCAAAGTCACCTAGCTACAACCGTTTTTTATGAACATAATATCATTCCTAACTACGAATATTTTCAGAGAATGCTTCAAACTTGACTGTAACCTATGAGCGATCTACGCGCATATGTATGGTATATATA